>CM021108.1:244700265-244817577 GCA_007115665.2 Sequoiadendron giganteum
AATGTTTGGCACTTCTACCATTCCGAAACACCCCCAAAATCAACATCAACTACTTACACTTTATGAATCCATGAAAACATCAACATATTGAGGATATCTATCTTCATCCATCCCAACATGTATCACGAGTGTACCCAACATATCACAAGGAAGTGTGGATCAAGTGTCTCAAATTGACCCATAGGCACATGCTAACACAATAATGTAAAATCAAACCTTAATGAAAATAGGTTCATCTTTATCCAATGCCCCAAATGGATCATATGCACCATTGGTTTCAAAAATCACATCCATCCCATCCATCATCAACTCGAATCAAAACAATCCCTTGGTGACGAATCCCATCAACCTAGCTAACACTTTGTCCACATCCCTAGCACAAGGAAATTATCAAGGTGTTGGACAAGGGAACCTTTTTAATAAATGCAATCAAGGTCCTAGTATGTCATTACCATCACAAAATCTAATGACACCATCCTCATCTTTCCCTATGGTCCCTTTTACCATGTAAAATCAAATAGGACCTCACACTTCCATTCCTTCATCTCAAACCACTATCCTCTAAGGAATGTTGAATCAAGGGAACCCCTAACCTATCATCACCAATCCTCTACCCATTCAAAATATCAACACCCACAATCCATCACAAGTTTCCCAACAACCAACTAATCCTACATTGCAAGTTCATGCCTTAGCTTTACAACAAGCACAATAGGCTTATCAACAAACCATATAGCAGTGAAAATAGCAAGTATCCTAAGCACAATAGGAACAACAAGCCCATCAAGCATCCTTAGCAGCACAAAAACAAAAACAATACCAATAGCAAGCCCTTGTAGCACAACAACAACAAGCCCTTGCAGCACAACAAAAACAATAAGCCCAACAACAAGCCCTTGTGGCTCAACAACAATATCAAGCCTTACTAGCTCAAAAGTATTCCCAAAAACAACAACAACAACAACACCAACCAAGTTCCTCTTATAATCCTCCATAGAACATCATCAATATAACTGTGTTAGGAACATATACATCAACACCGAGCAATCACCTTCACATAATCCCACACCACCATACACCCTATACAACACCTTATCATATCAAAATCCTACATACAACTCATCTATTATCCCAATGTATGTTCCTCCACCAAACCCACAAGATGATCTAGAATCACAACTCAAGGCATTTCCACAAGAAATTCAAGATCATTGGATGGGTAAGACAAAGAAACCCCATACACAAAACCAATGTCCTTATCCATTCGATAAAAACATCGCAATGGTACCATTCCCTCCCGGCTTTGAAATCCCCAAATTCCATACATAAAAAGTGAGAGGAAGTCCTGTGGACCATGCCAAAGAATTCAATGTCATGTGTATGGAAGTGGTCTAAACTGATTCTTATTTAATGCACCTCTTCCCTTGAAGTTTAACAGGTCCTGCCCTAGATTGGTTTTCTCAACAACCTCCCCGCATCAAATTTTTTCAAGAAATTACTAATAAATTCATTGATCACTTCTCCTTTAATCCTAACATGGAAGTAAGTCTAGAGGAATTGTACACTCTTAGACAGAACAAAGGAGAATCTTTCACTAATTTATTACAACGATGGAGACAAAGAGCTAGTAAGAGCAAGTGGGCTCTTCCCAATGAACAAGTGGGGATCATTATATCAAATCTAGATCTAGATCTATGCTTCCACTTGAAAATTAAATGCATCACATTTTATGATGATCTTGTCCCTAGATCCCTTAACATCTAGAGAGCTCTAATCTCACAAGGAAATACTCAGGCTTACAATCACCCATCGACTAGTTCAAATGACAAGCCTCGTATGAGGGCTAAGAACAAGAATCTAACAAATCATGGCATGGTAGATGCATAGGCGGTCTTAAGTTCTCCTAGGCCAAACAACAATCAATTTTCTAATATTCAACCAACTGTACAACAAATAAAAACTCCTCAGAACAATCAGATCAATAATACTAACATGCAACAAAGGAAAACCCCTAATAAGAACAACTATCCTAAATGAAAGTACACATAGTTATCAGATCCCATCAAAACCATCATGAAGAAATTGGTAAAGTCAAACCTGATAACACTTCCCAACTTTTAAAACTACAAAGAACCCTAAGAGAAACCATCTTGGCACAAGAAGCATGATCTTTGTGATTTTCACAAAATCAGAGGACACAAAACGACAAACTACAAGAGGCTGAAAAAAATTATCCAAGACCCCATATAGAAGGACACCATATTTATTGAAGTACCAATTGGTAACCAAGGTCTTAAGATATACAATAATCCCATGCTAGCTCACAACAAAGGGAACAACAATGGGAAAGCTAAGGATTACACAAATGTGTAGCATACCTATTCCAACATAGTCGCTTCCTGTGATAGAATCATTACTTTTGTCACCATGAAAGGACCTAGTACAGAGGGTGGAGTCACCATACAATGTGAAAAAATCACCAAGGAGTAGCATCTCAATCTAAGGAATAGCCTACTTTTCCAACATCAAATAGTAGCAATTACAATCTCCTAGATCAGCTTAAAAAGACCCTCAGATAGATATCAATCTTAGAACTGTTGAGAATATCCCCCACACATAGGGAAATCTTAGAGAAAGCTTTGTCAAAATCATTCATCCCTAAGGATATTGATATAGATCAATTTCATGTTATGGCAGGGCATATCACTAATCATCTTCTCACCTTCTCAGAACAAGACCTACAATCACAACCATCTCATAACCGTTCTTTACAACTTGAGGTCATCATTCATAAGAACAAGGTCAAAAGAGTCTTAGTAGATGGAGGTGTTGGTTTGAAAATTTCTACCCTTCAGTTAATCAAGAACCTGGGATATTTAGAGGATACTATTTAGAAAGTAAAGAGTACTAACATTAGAGCATATGATGACCAAGAGAGTGTATCACAAGGAATCATTGCATTACCCATCCAACTACGACCCATCATTGTCGAGACTATATGCCAAGTGTTAGACCTTGACCTTCTCTATAACATTCTTCTTGCTCGACCATGGAGATCCATGCCCTAAAATTTATAGCCTCAACCTATCATCAATGTATAAAATTTCCTTTCAAGGAAAGAGAGATTACCATCCATGGAGATCCTGAACCTTTTTACTACTACAAGAATCTTGAGGCCAAGTTCTACAAGATCCCTCAAATACCCAAGAATGATGAAGTTCCTACGCCATCTACCTCATTTGTTGACCTGTCATACCATGTATCTACCTCAGAAACAAAAATACCTATTGTGCAAAATATTCCTGACATCAAAGTAGTAATCCACGATGATGGTTTTGGTGACTATAAGCTAATGAAGAATACCTTTGTCTTAGGAGAGCTACCTCTTTCTCCTCAATCACATGGGAAACACACATCTAGCCATAAAGAGTCTGAGACAATCGAAATGGTAGCTACTACCTTCACCAAGTGGGGGGATTTGAACCAAGAATGAGGAAGATGTCTCTAAACTACTCTATCAGGATGAATGTCTTGTCCCTACTCTTCCCATGGAAGATGATAACAAAGGCTTAGAACTAATGAAGGGAATGGGTTATAAAAGGAATGAGAAACTGGAACAAAATCATAATGGTTTGCTAGAACCCATCGTTCCTAAGAAATGACTAAATAATCTTGCCTTAGATTGTACTACTACCAAGGTTACCCTTATGGGAAAAGGTACTTCCACTAAATAGGCTAAGGCTTGGTTACCTACATCACATGATATGACCTTAGATGACTTCCCCCTTGATGTGGAAGACCTATTTGATTAACGACTTATCAAAAATCTCATCATCATCCTAATCAACCCATCTGATCAACATGTCCCAGGATGTATCCTTCTAACGATGGGAATTGGTATTATAAATCACCTTAGCTACATTTTAAAATGGCACAAGATATAGTTAACACTGAATTTTTGTCTTTGATCTTTTCTTTTGATTTATCTTAATGACTCATTCTGAGGACCTCTTGATGATTTCTATCAAAATGATTTAAGGAGAAAGGAATGGGGCATTGATCATTATATTTAATTTTATGTGATTGTGGGTATTCTTGTAAAATAATCTTGGCACATACTTGCTTAGTTGTGTGTAGGGAAGTTGTTTGGAGTACATTGTTGACTATTGCATATGCTTTAGTCCAATATATTCTAAACTTCTAAGTTATATTCCAATGAGGTTTTTGTATGTCAAGGTATGAACAAGAACTATCCTATCTATTTGCAGAGTCAAAGTCCATTACACTAGATACAACGTCATCCTCATTTTTAAAACCTTGATGTATCGTTTCTATATGTTATATCAAACAATGAGGAATGATAGAAAATCCCAATCCCAAGATATGAGAAAATCATCATCATCATCATCACCATCTCTAATAAAGTCTCGATGGATTATAGAATTATTGGATCTTTTGAGGAAATCATCAAAATCAATGGCCATTCATCTTCTTTCTTCTATCTTCTCTTTGTGCTAACCTAGTATCATAACAATTACCAAAAATATCATCAATGCATCCATCTTGTATCCAAAAATCATCAAAATTCCTACATCTCATAATCATAGCATATCATATAGACATACATCATGCATTATGATTATAATTTAAGTTGTGACAAATAATATAGATTTGTTATTTTAAGCATCTTGAATCATTGCATATCATTAACATACATTGTATTATCATAAGCACAAAAAATTGTATTATCTATCCAAACATCCATATGCATACATCATCATCTCATAAAAAATTACATAGGAAAATACACAAAATAAATTCATCCATACCATCTGCATATCATATCATCCATCTCATAACATGTCATAAAAAGATACTGAAAAATAATATACCATTGCATCCATTCCATATCATCACATATTCCATCGAATATTTCATAAATATGATAATAAAAGAGTTGCATCCATACATGATCATAATATATAATCATTTCACATCATCATATCAAAGTGCATCCATACATTCATAAGCATGAAAAAAATAAACACATAAAATAATAATGAATCTATATCATATCATATATATCAAAAAATGACTCTCATGGTGCAATATCTGAGTCAGTGTATGTATCGATCAAAAATATAATATCTATGAGGCTATAAAAAAGGAGCCCATGAATGTATATTTGTATAAAGAATCATGCAATAATAAAAAATGTGTCTATGTACTAATGACCTAGCCTCGATGGTTGCTCCCCTCACTAGGCTATCTCTTTGGTTGATCCTCGGCCTTGGGATGTGCCCTTCTCCTCTTTGAGTAATCTAGTTGTCTAAGAACTATGGGGAAATCTCTATGGTAATGCATCCAATAGTAGGCTGCCTGAATCACGACCTCTTTATATAATCTGGCATACATTGTCTGCCCCTAGGCTATAACTGACATAGTCTCTAGCTACTGGAATCACATGACCTCCTAAGCTAACTGCATCTTAGTAGTCTATTTGAGCTACCGCTCGATCTCTCTCTACTATGACAACCTATACCTACTACCTATCCTGGTCTCTCTTAGCAGTAATAACTAAAATATTCTAGAGAGACTGATCTCTCTTGCTCATCACCACTTGCAACTAGTGTTGTAACTATTGTATCTATAAATCATGAGGATCTAGCCTCAATGGTGGTGGTTGTACTGGCTACTACTACAGTGGTTGTTGTTGTATAAGAGGATATTGTGGAGGCTACTAATGTCATGGTGGTGACCCTGGGACCTATACATCCTATTGATCCTAGCCATCCTATCCATCCCATCCTCTACCCTGACCTCTGCCTTTACCTGCTCTCATCCCTCTCGATCTCCCTTGTGGAGGTGCACCTACTAGATTTGTCAATCAATGAGGGGGTGTGAACCATGCAACATATCCAGGGATTGTCTCAAAATATATTTTTCCCTGATCATAGGCCCATGGACTAGCAACCAATTGTTGAAAGCCCTTGACAACCTCATAGGCTAGGATTGTAGGTCCCCATACTCTTGTCTATCGATCCGACCTAGTGAAGATGGTGTCATATGCATCATCTATCCTATCCTACCTATCTCCAAACTATCTCGCCACCCTATCTAGTAGGTACCTCTAAATAATGGTATATTCTCGACCCTGCATGTATCAGGTCCTTTTAGCAAAGAAAAGCTACTACACATCATCGTACCATGCTGGCATCTGAATCTAGGGTCGCCATCTAAAAACTATCATATCATTAAAGAACCTGTGCTAGTAGGGAATCCCAAGTTGCCCTGTATGCTGTAGTGTGATGACAGCCTTGTACCTCTAGACAATAGGATCATCTAGCTCTAAATGCACCATCAAAATAATCGATCAATGCATAGCGATTTTCTTCCAGGATGAAATGTGAAGTAAGGTGACCCTTGTGTTGATTGCCCTGCCATCACCATATACAAAATCATTCATATCATGATATAAAGAGGCTAGAATCACTGGCCCTCATGCATACTAAGTCCTCTTGAATAGCATCCTATGTCAAGCTAGGGCCCATCTTGGACTAAATCCTCTGCTCTGCCAATTTGGAGCAGCCAAACTTGAGATGATCACTACAATAATCAATCTAAAAGTGGACACCTAGCCTCTATACATCTCAAGGTCAATCTATGAAGTAGCTAGAATTATTTCTTCTAGGTCCATCACCTCATTACATGTATTGTAACCAGCATCGACATCGTATATCACATGCCCACCATGTATCAGAAAACACAATATTCACCATATATCCTCCAGCGCCACTGTCACCTCACTGATGGGAAGGTGGAATGAAGAGGTCTCGTTGTGCCATCGATCACACAACATTTTCATCATCGCCAAATTTGTTCAGACGATGGGCATGTACACAATGTACCATAGGCCAATCTCCCCCAAGTGCTCTTGTTGCAACTTAGATAAATCACCAAGTCTAGACAAAACTATGGGTCAGTTCTCATGAGACATGAAAGGTAGGATCACCTCCTACACCCATGAAGCTTAAGATATCAAATCGAAAGAAATTTTGACTAAGTTTGGAGTTTTCATCCCTAAAATGACACTATAATCACTATTTACGATATTGTCATTATAATTAAAATTTCAAACTGTGACACCTGAAGCATTTAAAATGTAAATTTGTATATGCATCACTAAACACATGTGCATCACAATTTGATCTTTGGTAAACCCTAACCCTAATTTTCTAATACAAATGTGTGTCACTATTTACATATGTGTCATCATTTAGAATTTGAAACCCTAAATCAAAATCACAAACTATGTCACAATTCACATATGCATCGCTAAAATTCAAATTAGCATCATTGATTCTCAAAATAGCATCACTCTAGAGAGATGCCTCCTAATCTCTAACCCTAACCCTTTCCTTCTCTTTGGATGTGTGCTTTACAGGTTGTATGTATATTTGGAAAGGATTAAAGTGTTGAAAAGGGTTTCATCATTCCATCTACATCAACTCAAGTCATCAAAACCTAGAATGAGCGAAAAGACAACTTCTAGGTCATTTTCTAAAGATTCGGCCATGGGTCTCTGTTGGAGAAGGATGTGTAAGTGGGCACCTACAGATTCCAACCTCGAAACTCTTGAAATATCTAGGAGGACTAGGTCACCATCATTGGTGACCTTGTCCTTGTACCAGGCCTAAAAAAGTGGTTTTGTATTTCTGGATACCCTTTTACCAGAAACCCATTTTGCTGAAGTTTCTCAGGAAGAGGACTAGGTCACCCATTCTGGCATAAGTGTCCCTGTGAATATTTCCAAAAGATTTTAGAATATTCTAGAGCTTCTATTGTGTAACTTTCAATTCTCAGGTGCACCATTTCTATCTTTTCTAGTTTCTTTCCAGTTTGCATACATTTAGGCCATTTATTTTACTTTTCATATAGTTTACATTTTCTTTTGTTTACATTTCTTTGTTAGTTTAGTTTCATTACATTTTAGCATTTAGACACACTTCATCACACACAACACAACCCTATTCAGCCCCTATCCTTTTAATGAACTTGTGAAAAAGAACATCATAAGTTTGAAAGAGTGGCATTCTTCCAAACCTTGCTCCTAGGTGAAAAACCCTAGGGGCCTATTTGGGGAAATCCTCTTTCCCTTTTAGCATTATCTTTTTGGTGGTTCATTTTGGTGAACCCATCCTTATAACAGTTCTTTTCACTTTTTATGCTTGCATTTCATCCTAGGGAAAAGATTGCATTACATTAGGGTTTTCCATTGTTTGGATTCTAGGGTTTTTACAAGTAGATTAGTGAAGAGTTCATGTCATCTTTCACTTTGCATTGAATTTTCATTGAAAAAACTACAAAAAATATGCATTTTCATACTCTACTTGCAATGGAAAAGCATAAACATCATAAAACCCATTCAATTTTATTTTAAATTGTTAAAAAAACCATTGCTGGGACTAAGTTGCCACACTGGGCAACCTAGTCCTCCTGCATATTTTGTATAGTATTTTCTGTCATTTCCAACACACTGTCTGCAATTTTTTTTTTTACAATTGCATTTATGTGTCTGTTTTTAGATTTTCTCTTTTACTTCATTTCTTGCACTTAGTTTTCTTTCCCTATGGCTATGTCTTTCAAAAAGTTCTAGATGTCCCTCAAATCCATGGTAGACATGTCTAGCTATGCCTTTGGAACTGATCTGAATGACCTTGAACCCACTCCTACTCAATCAAATCCAAATGAATGTCCTCATGAAGTTGACATCATTTGGGATGATGATGCTAGCATGAATCAATTCCTCAATGAATTCCTTGACAATATTGAAGAAAATTATTCTTTATACCCATCCATGAAACAACCCAAGCTTCCCAACATGTCGCCCCTAGAGACATTTTCTTACCTCCATCTTGAAACAAACAATGCACCTAAGTTCCTTGTACAAGGTGAACCTAGTTTGTCCAAATCTTTCACTACTCAACCATTAAATACAATAACCAAGTCACCCACCCTCCAATTAATCTTCAACAAACCTATAGAAAAGGGTTTACCATTCTCAGGAAATAAGGTGGTGATAATACAAATGAACATGAGATTCAAATTTTTTATGAAAAATTATCCCCTGATGAACATACAATGGGAATAGGCTATCAAGATGCTCCTCATGACCATAGGCCTCCTAGAGAATATCTCAGGATTCATGATGATGGCACGGTGATCTTTGATTCCCCTCTTGATTTGAATTTTCTCCTTCCTAAAGAATGCTCACCATCTCCTAACAACAACAAATACAATCCTAAGATCATCTCAGGCCCTCCTACCCTAGTCTCCTCTTTCGAAGTTGGAGAATCTAGTAGATGCAAGAGGTCATACAAAATTTTACCAAAACTCAAATTTCCTCTTCATCCACCTCTTGAATGTGAGAGGAAATTACAAATACTTCTAAACAAAGAGCTCATTACATTGCCTCCTCACAATTGGTTGGTGATTTATCCTAAAGATGATAATGTACCACATTGTGCTTACCATCATGTTCTTGGCCATAAAAGTGATGAATTTCATCATCTACGAGAGATACTGAGTAAGCATCACTTCGATGGTGATAATTGCTAACCCCTCAAACCATAAGCTACTCCTATACATATTATCATGTAATAGTTGTAGAACATTCCCTTCTCACTTTTACATGATCTTTACCATCACCCAACTCATCTCACTCTTTATTTGCACTTAGTGGGGGCAAGAGGTTGCTAGCCTTGTCCTAGTAATGCATTTGTCCTTCTCCCTTAGCTTTTTTGTTCACCTCCCGCTTATACCCACTGAGATTGGGAGGCAGAGGACTTGCTTAATAACTAACTAACACTTGCCTTACTAGTATTATGTTTGTTTGCACATGACGTGTTTCCCCCGTACTCTTATGTTTGATGTTCTCTCTCTTTGTGAAATTCTTCTATGTGTACCTTCATTCTTCTATATGTCGTACATCCATTTCATTTTTCATTTTTCTTTTTTCCTTCCATTTGGGGATGATGCAAGGCACTAAGACCGCAATCTCTCCTTCATGTTGACCCAAATGGAATATTTTCCTTTTCTTTTGTTATTTTTTCCTTCTATTTGAGGATGATACAAGGCATTGAGACCGCAATGTCTCCTTCATGTTCACTCAAAAAGGCTCATTTTTTTTGTCTTTTCCTTTTGGGGATGATGCAAAGCGTCGAGACACCCTATGTCTCTTCCATGTTAACTTAAAATGAATTTTTATTTTCATTTTTTTTCACTCTCTTTGTGCCCTTCTTCAAGTTCTATGTATTTCGGGAGCTGATGATAGTTCCGAGCTCTTTAAAAAAATATTGCAACAATGAACATACTGACCCAAAATCCATAGATCCCTTATGTTTTTTTTTTTTTTTTTTTCATTTTTCAGGTTGACCCCTTTCTCTACTTTTTAGTAATTGCTCAAAAAACAGTGTGTAGAAATTCCTTTAAAGTGGGGCATACATTGGCATTATTTATTTTTTCAATTGCTTTTCTTTGTCCTTGGTTCCTAGTGCAACCTTATCATGTTTAATATGATGTTTTTTCTACTTTTTGGATGACATTGGGTGTAATATCCTTCATAAAAGTGACTTATCTTAGCATATTACATTCCTCTTAGTGGCCTAATGTGACACACTGCATCCCCTAAGTTGCGGATTTTATATTCTTTGATTGGTCATCTCTTGGAGACATTAGACACAATTTTCCCAAAGTAAAAGACCTCACATGAACCAAATAAGACTCCTTCAAACACTCTTTTTACATGTTGCATTTTACCTTTTAGCATTTTATATGTTGCATTTTTGCATCCTTGCAACACATGGCCACCTTTTATAACACAACTTGCATGCATGTGGTGCCATCTTGCACTTGTTCATGAGTTCTAAGAATTCAAGGCTTTTCTTGTCTCATGAACCACAAACCCTTATCCTTTTTGGTGTCTTATCAAAGTTATCAAGAGGTATAACTTTTGTATGGTTGAGAAGGAAGCTCAACTAGTGGCGCGACTTTCCCCATAGCCACCTGTGTCATCAAAAATTGTAGCCTTTGAAACTTTTCACTCATGTGGACCCTTTCCTATGGATTTTGGACCTCAATAACCCATTTTCATCATCATTCATAGGCCCCTATGACCCCTTATTGTGCATCCCAAGGCTTAATTTGATCAAATATCATATAAAATCATCATATAAACCTGATTTCTTCGCTCTCAAACAATCTAGCTAGCAAAAGGGCCACTATGGGACTAGGTCACCCATTTGGGTGAATTAGTCCTATCCAAGTGGACTAGGTCACTCAAGGTGGCATTCTCATCCCATTTGAGCTAATTTTGGGGTTTTTAGTGGGAAAAGTTAGGGTTTTGGTTAATTTCTTCTTCATACCAGCCTTGAGGATCAAATAACGGGTGTTTTTAGGTGGATTTCCTATAAATAAGCCTAAAAACCATAATTCATCATTACACACTCATTATTCACAACTCCCTTATCCACTCTTCACTCATCCACTCCTCAAGCAAGCTAGGGTTTCTGAATACTAAGTCATCAAGACATCTCTCCAAGGTATTCAAGGGTTGATTGCTGCAACAACACAAGATCATTCATCATGGAAAGGTATTAAATCCATCATTCCATAGTTCATGCTCTATTATCTTGTCTCTTCATTTCATTTAAGTATCTATGTGCAGGTGTTTTAATTAACTCTAAAATGAAAAACTAAAATAAATGCAACAAAGAAAACACAAACAACACCTCAGATTAGACCTAGTTGAATCCCAACAAACAACAAAAACAAATTGAAATTTATACCTTGTTTGCTTGGATTGATGAGTTGATTGGCCCTTTTATGATTCTTGGTTGTATTCTCCTTGATGGAAAAATGCATGCAATAATGGAGGTGGGTATAGTAATTGAAGATGGTAGGTGAATGCACTAATGAATTCAAAATGGTTGTAAATACTAAGTGGCTTGAATGCTACAATGAATGCTAGACAGTCTCAAATTCTTGTCTAACCTCCTTAACTTGAGGCCAAGCCTCTCAATTTAAAGAGGAATGGATGGTTGAGATTTAGCCATTATGGACAAGATGAAGGCTTGTGGTGATTTTACGACTCACAAAACCTCACATCTTGACATGTGGAAGGTGATATGGAAAGAGGAAAAGTGACATGGAAAAGGACTTGTGAGGTGGAGGTACTTGCAAGTACCTTGGGATTGAAGAGGATTTCCTCAAAAAGGAATTCCTTGTCCCTATATGGGGTTGATAGTGACAAGTGAGGACTTTTACAAAGTCCTCTCTTGTCACCATGGGGATGGGAGAAATTGTTGGAGAAATAAATGTGAATTGGAAGTACCTAGTGGATAAGACAAGGTCCTCCTAAAAGAAGTCCTTGTCCCATGTGCCTGATGTGACCTATGAGAGGTCATGGGGAAGAAAAATGCATGGGAGGAATAAATGTGAATTTTTAATTCACATGGGGAAGAGTTCAATACTTGATAAGGTAAGTACCTTGAAAGGTTGACTTAAGGACATATGAGAAAAGGTAAGTGATTATATTAAGGTTGTACAAATAGGTGATTAGGAAAATTAATAAAGATTATAGGAAAGTGGCCAAATATGGAGGATGTGACTTTAATCCTGATTAAGGACATGTACATCTTAGTCAAGGATTAATTAGATTAATCTTGATTAGTGAAAAAGGTTATGGAGGATGGGACAAGGAGAGAGAAAATATTGGATTTAAAATTGAAGAGGATAAATGACTAAATTAAATAAATTCATACATTTATTTAATTTAGAGAGGAAATGGTAAAGGATAAATTATTTAATTAAATAATTTTAAAAACCTTGGGGGAAGGGGAAATATTAATTAAATATGTCATTTAATTAATATAGATGAATTAGACAAATAAATGGAAGGGAATGAAGTAAAATGCCCCAATCTCGTGAGAAAATGATTGAGCAAGAGGAGTGTATGAACATGGTAGGGTATGCCCCCTCGAGAGGATGGCTGGGGAAGAAAAGGAGCCTCGAGCAATATCTCAATATGAAGAAACATAAGGTATTGTTGGATAAAGCTCAAAAAACTATGAAGATTAACTGTTTAATGGAGTCAAATGGACACACGGGGTGCAAATGGCGGCCTTGGGAAGTTAAAGGATTAATTGAATTAGAAGAAGGTTAAATAAAGGGAGAAAATACCCTTTATTTAAAAAAGGGGAAAAGGGGGGAAAGTTATAAATAGTAATTTTAGAATTACTATTCCTTATTTGCATAGCTGGTGGTTGAGTGAGAGAGAGAAGAGGAGAGGGAAGAGACAAGGAGAGAAGATGTCAGAGGACTACGATGATGAAATCATCCACCGAGGAGATGAGGTGCAAATTTTATACCATGAGCACGTGGTACCACACCAGGTTAGGCCGAAACCCTCTTTGTGATTTTGTTAGAATTTTATGATTTAGTTTTGAGTGATGATGCTATTTAGAAACATGGGTTTGGGAATGGGGATAGATTAGAAAAATTGGTAGAGGGAAAAAGTCTATTTCACCCACCAAATAGGTAGAAAAGCTTGTTAGAGGCGTGGGAAAAAAAGGGGTTTGTTTTAAAAAAAACTAGGTTTGGGCCCCTCAACTGGGGCCGTCGTGCCCCATGAGGGGTGGCCCTTCCTATCAAGGGGAGATAGCACCCATTTGATGGGTGGCCACACCCATAAATGAGCGGCCATGCCCATTTCATGGGTGGCTCCGCCCTAGCTGGGGTGGCCCTGCCCGCGTAGGGGTGGCCCCGCCCCGACTAGGGCAGCCCCGCCTTCGCAGGGGCGACTGCGCCCAAAGGGGCGGTCATACCCTGATAGGGGTGGCCCCACCCCATGGGATGCCCCCACCCCAAGGGGCAGCTGCACCCCATGGGACGGTTGTGCCCCAAGAGATGGCCTCATCCCAAAGGGCGGCTACACCGCTAAAGGGGTGACCCCACCCCAAAGGGTTGTCTCACCCAAAAGGGTAGTCACGCCCTGAAAAGGGGGGTCGGGCCCCAAAAGAGAAGATGTCAAAGACAAAGAAAGGGGGGGGGGGTAAATAGGAGAAAGGATAAAGTGTTCGAAAGAAAAAGAGATGAAAGGGGACAACTTAGGTATTATTGTCCAAAGAATGGAAGAACAAGTTGGTGAGAAGAGAATCCAGGGCCGAGAAAGAAAGGAAGGAAAGGATTTGATGAATGAAATGTTGTGTTATGTGGTTGCAGTGATTTGACATCTTGCGAACTCGAAAGAGGAGATTAAAGGTGTTGAAGGTGACACGGCGTGCAATGACCATAGCAAACCATCAGGCCCTATCCCAAGTGGGGATGTTGCATATGTTAGGATATCTATCTATCAAAGTGCATCAGGCGATGTTGACATCCTTGATTCAGTGCTGGGATTCATTGACCCTAACCTTCCATCTCCCGAAAGGGGAGATGATGGTGACATTAAAGGATGTGCGACAGATATTGAGGCTTCCCATAGTAGGTCACCTAGTGAGTGTGATGAGATCAGAGGGAAGGCACTAGATCATATCGTATGGGTCTTGTTTGGGCAAGAGGACCTACCTATGCAAAAGAATGGATTAGACATTGAAAAATGTTTGGGGTTGATAGTACCACCATTGCCATTATACCTACATAGAATGATCAATGGGATACTGATATCGGATAGGAGTAGATGGTTCTATAGGCTTAGCTACATGGAGATGATTCGGCACAATGTCGAGGGGATGGATGGGGAGTTTGCATGGGATCCATGCATCCTTGTGCAATTATATAGGGATATGCACATGGTATTTTATTAAGAGGGACTTAGTGTGGCCCATGTGATGTTACTTTAGGTATGGGTGTGGGAGTACATTAGTGTGTCCAGGCCAGATGTAGTGAGAGTGGGATTAGAGGATGTGACACTACTAGTGGCGTATTGGTATGGTGCTGAGTTTGACTAGGTGTGGCGATATCAAGGTTGTGGGGATCTAGATGGATGGAGGAGGTTATTTGATGATCTTGAGGAGGTTGTATATGACACAATGATTTTCTAGGTGGAGGGTGGATGAGGTATGACACAAAGGACACTTCATGAACCAATGTTATATAGTTGGGAAGGAGCTGCAGATAGTGGAGTTAGACAAGCCAGACCGGGTGACAAGATAGATTGGGCTGACACAAGATATTCTAGGTGGAGCAGAGAGGTTCAGATAGATTACATGAGAGTGACCATGAGGGAGTTGATTCTACTATAGTTTGTGAGGTAGCATTGGGAGACACTAGAGCAAGATCTAGTGACCTATCCAGGAAGGACTGGAGGGATAGCAAAGGTAGGAGTGACCATTAGATATCTCGCATGGTTTGCATGACACCGACCTGTATAGATTACACTGGAGGAGCCGATCAGAGGGGCATTAGGATTTGGACCAAAGGATGAGGTGAGATTGGCAGGACAAAGGAGAGGGAGAGGGAGGGGATAGTCGAGGAGAGATTCAAAGATAGGTATGGTAGCAAGGTAGCAGAGGAGAGGGCCAAAGGTAGCCATAGTAGGAGGAGATCAATAGAGGAGAGAGTTGGCAACAGGAAGAGTAGGAGGATAGTGGAGGAGAGTGTCGAAGGTGGCTAGAGTAGGTGGGAAGTAAAGGAGAGTGTCGAAGGTAGTTAGAGCAGTAGATTAGTAGAGGCAAGATCTGGAGGTGGCCAAAGCAGTAGATGAGCAAGAGGGAGGGCAAGGGAATGATGGAGGTCTATGGAGGATGGGTAGGACGAGCCCAAGGAGGAGAGATATGAGGTAGATGTGATGGATGAGAGGGAGGAGGTAGAGGTGATGGATAGAGGAGATGAGGCGGGGCTAGAGGAGATGGATATAGATGTACATGATATTCACCCATTCGCGATGATACCACTGATAGTAGAGTATCTATTCATACATTTGAGTTAGATATCGTTGAGCAGATATTGAGAGACACGAAATCAACGAGGAGTAGATTGGAGACTGAGATGATCATGTTGTGATATGAGATAGCTTGAGTGCACGCAGAGGGTGAGAAACAATTCTTGGTGATGGGTGATGTAGTGTTGCATCATAAGGCAGAGATGCAGAGGGAGGGAGAGAGGCTACGAGCCGAGATAGAGGATTTGTGAGTGGAGGTGACTCATTTAGAGGGAGAGGTATTGAGTACAAGTGATAGAGATAGAGAATGATGCTTTATAGACATAGTTGCAGGTCCTGCAGGAGGAGAGGGATGAAGCAGTGGCACAAATATAGGGTGTTGAGAGAGATGTAGTGTAAGGGCAGGCATGGGTAGCACAAGGTGGCCAGATAGGGGCAGAGGTTCAGATACTACAAGCATAGGTATATGCTATGCAAGAGGAGAGGGACAAAGCTATCGATCAGGTGTCACAGATGGGAGTAGAGATTGAGCAACTACGGTTAGCACGGGGTGCATAGGCACAAGAGAGGAGGTCCATATGTGGATTTTGGGATAGGTATAGGGGAAAGTGGGACTCAGCCGGACATCAGGTGGGAGAGACAGATGAGTATATGAGAGATGCTAGCTACTATATGTGCGCCTATTTATCGGTAGTGTCAGATCCAAGATAGTGGGTACCCACATATGTTTGAGTGGTGCCACAGATGCAAGTGCCATCCCAGTCAGCAAGGATGCATACCTAGGGATATAGTAGCATGAGAGAGATGTCTCCACATAGAGGGCTAGTGTCAAAGTCACCACAAAGGTCAGATGCAGGTAGCTCATGGTTTAGAGGATTGAAGAGACAAGATCCCAGTATTTGATAGGTATAAGATGGGATATAGTACAAAGTAGCAGACATCAGAGTTGAGACATAGCTCTGTACTCGTACTTTATTTGATGACATATGTGATGGATATGTATATGATGGACATGATTTTGGATTATGTGATGGACATTGTATTTTTGTTATTTTTGATATGATATGCGAGAGCCCTTATTGTCACTATGTGATGTTGGATTTGATGGATGATTTATGTATGCATATCTGTATGTTTATGGTTTTATTATGGATGATTATTAGGATGCGATATATATGGATATTCTTATAATGGTCTATGTTTATTCCTATATGGATAATATGGATGATATGCATGATGTCTAATGCCTATGATGTAGAATGTGATGGATGATTTATGATTGTGCCTATGTGGTTAATATGATATGATATGTATGATGTCTAACATTTATGACGCAACATGTGATTGATGATTTATGATTTTATATGCTATGGATGTCGAAATGATCCAAAAAATGTGCATAGGATATGTTAATGATATGAACTAAGGTGAATATGCTAATTGAATGGATTAATAATGAAATGAATTGTAAGATGTATAGAATAATCAATTAAAATTAATCTAAACAACTTAAAAAAATTATTATGATATGAGAATGCTCATCGAATGAAATGAAACTTAGTGATCCTAAAATATGGAATGAAAATGCAACTAAATTATAATAAGTAAATGAAATGCAATGTGAGAATGAATGTAAATAAGGGCCTACACAATGATGGAAGTGAACGAGATGAGGGGTGTGCAACTACACCTGCCAAGAACTAGTGGAATCCTAAAGAGGAAAGAAAAATGGAAGGAATCAATGTTTGCACAACCAAAATCTTAAGTCATGGGTTGGAAGAAGAAGGGATGGACGATAAATGCAATGCAATGGAGGAGAAAATGAAATTCAATGCTAATGCAATTTTCCATCTTCAGAGCATTTATTTTTGCTATAGCATAAGACACTAGGTACCATGGTATGTGGACCCAAGGAAGATTAGTTTCTAATGAATAAACAAACAAGAAGGCTATCCCAACACCCCAAAGTCACGATGACTTTAGTCGGGCCAAGCATTGGGATAACCACAAGCACAAAAGGATGTCCCAGCGTACACAAGACCTCAAGGTCTTGGTGGGTACTACGTGGGACAACTAAGGAAACAACAAACAAACAGAGATCAAAATATGCCCCTATGTAAACCAGTCAAAACACACCATAATATGATGGATTATGGTGGTCATGATGAGTGATGATAGGGAGATCAAATGATAAACATAAGCAAAAAGTATTAAAAGATTGCAATGAATTTCAAATTTTCATTTTCCATAGGATCAAGAGGATGGATGGGGTTGATGAGGTTTGTTAGAAAGGATACATCCTATTGAGACCAGAGATGGATACTAAACTAAAAGATCAATAATGATGCAGGAGATTCGAAAACTGATTAAATCTTGTGACACAAATGGATCCTATTTGTGAAGTACCAGCTAGATAAGAACATACTTGACAACACGACACATGACATAAGACACAAGACTGATACACCCTAAAGACCTAGGGGCTCAAGGGTTGATTGAAGATCAACCTTACCTATGTGAAAGCAGAGAGCCTTCGTAGTTCAATAAAAGACCATGAATAAAAGTGGAAAGAGGATGATGAAGATAGATGATGGAGGACAATGACCAAACCAACCACAAAAGAAAAGAAAAGAAAAATAAAAATCCCCGAGCGTGGATCAAATGATCGACCTTGCCTATGTGCAAGTGTAGGGGCAATGTAGTTCAAAAAAGACTAAAGACCAGTGATGGATAAGGGTGAAAAGGGGACAATGGGAACAAATAATGAAGGAAAAAATGCCCCAAGGGTGGATCAAATGACCAGCCTTGCCTACGTGCAAGTGCAGAGGCAGCATAGTTTGACAAGGAAAGGACAAACAGAAAGAGATGATAGACCAGACAAGAAATAGCCCTAGGGGTGGATCAAATGATCGGCCTTGCCTACATGAAAGTGTTATGTAAATGTAGTTCGCTGAAGATAGGATGGGATCTAGATGAAGACCAACATGGTGAAAGAACCTAGATGGAGATGACCAAAGTGACAAGATGACACAAGCTCAGATTTGGATAAAATCTTAGGATGACGGATAGCAGATGAAGTTCATCCAATCCTCAACCAAAATATACCAAGTGACTAGATGATGAATGTGGATGGAAGGATAGGATTGATAGGATGATGAGGATATGAGACTTGGATGGATAAATCATAAAGTAACTAGGACGCGAGGTAGATAATAATTAAACCCTATACGAATTGTGCCTATTACTAGGTTTTCATGAATCTTACATATCCAAGGTGCCACCAAGGGTGGTTTTCACCATAGGATGAATTATTTCTCTTTACTATTTTTGGATTTTTTTGATTTTTTATGTTTTTGGTATTTTGATAATTTTTTACTTTTTTTTTGTATTTTTTAGATTTTAATAGGAAGGATACCCCAGCTAATCTAAGTATAAAACTTCTTGAGGTGTATGGTATTTATGGGCTCTTCCAGGGGCTCTCCTTGAGGTGTAGATAACCTGTATGCTCCTAAACCATATTTTGTTGTGATAACATAAGGGCCCAACCAATTTGCTTCAAACTTGCCTTTTTTTTCCTATTCCTGCTAATTCCAATGATTTTCTTTAAGGACTAAGTCACTAACATTGAATTGATGAGGGTGGACCTTCTTATTGTAGTTTCTTTTGAGCCCATTTTGATAGGGTTGTAAATGGTTGTAGGCTTTGATCCATTTTTCATCCAAGAGTTCCAACTGAGAAATTCATGCAACCTAGGTGTCTTCATCACTTATTAGATTCTTCAGAGATATGCAAAGTGATGGGATTTCAAACTTCAATCAACAAGATAGCTTTAGCACCATAAACTATTGAATATGGAGTGGCACTAGTGGGGGTGCGGATGGAAGTGCGGAAGGCCCAAAGGGTAGGATGGAGGTGGAGATGCCAATCTCGACCAGTGTTGTTAACCATATTTTTAATTATTTTAATTAAGGTTTTGTTGGTTTCTTCTTCTTGACCATTATCCTGGGGGTAATATCGGGTAGACAACTGATGTTGGATATGATAAGTCTTGTAGACGAATTTCATGAACTTGTTTTTGAATGGCTTGCCATTATCAGTAATAATGGTGGAGGGGATTCCATACCTAGGATATGATAAAGGATGAATTTTGATATCTGAACACTAGTAATTTGGGTGAGTGGTATGGCTTCTACCCACTTAGTAAAGTATTCAGTGGCGGTGATGATGAAATTATGGTCATCAGAGGATGGAGGGTAAATCTTGCCAATCAAATCGAAAGCCCATTGTGAAAATGGCCATGGTGTTGTGATGGGTTGTAACTCTTGTGTAGAAGCATGAATTAGATCCACATGCTACTGAAACGGAAGATACCTCTTTACAAACTCACAAGAATAATGTTCCATAGTACACCAGTAATATCATGCTTTGAGAATTCTCTTGGCCAGGGCCATACCATTAGAATGGGACCCATAGATACCACTATGTACTTCTACTAATGTGGTGCGGGCTTCGGTCTCATTTAAAATCCAGAGGAGGGTTCCATCATACCCATGTTGATAAAGAGTATCAGCTATGATGGTGTAATAGCATGTGTGTTGGATAAAGGATTTTCATTAGTTATGTGTCAGGTTAGAGGGTAAGGTTTTTTCATGGAGGTAAGTGTAGATGTATTGATACTAGGGGGATTCAGGACCTACAATGTTGCATACCATTTCACTCTTAGGGATATCATATGCATGGATTAAAATTTTCTCCACAAGGAACTCACATTTAGTATGATCTTTGGGCATGTCAATGAGGGAACCAATGGTAGCCATGGCATTAGGTTCTTTATTCTGTACTCTAGGTATTTGATCAAATTGGATGGAGGTGAAGTACTTTTTGAAGTCATCTACCATACGTTTGTATGGTAACAACTTATCATATTTTGTTAAGAACTCATCATTGACCTGCTTGATAACAAGTTGGGAGTCACCAAATACTTGCAAGTGGGAGATACGCCATTGGACTCCAATCCTAAGGCCGATAAGAAGAGCTTCATATTCAACAATGTTGTTTGTATAAGGAAAGGCTAATTTGAATGAATTTATTATGTAATTGCCCTGGGGAGTGACGAGAAAGACTCCTACTACCGATCCATTATTTGTGCATGATCCATTAAAGTATAATGTCCATGTGGTGGCTTCTGAAACTACAAAGACCCCTTCACCAAGAAACTGTATTTCTAAAGGATAAGCATCTACTAAAGGACCATGTGCCAGCTGATTGGCTATTACTTGTCCTTTGATTACTTTACAATCCACATACTCTATGTCAAATTCACTTAGCAACATGACCCATTTAGCCATACGGCCAGTCAATGTTGTTCTAGATAACATATATTTAAGCGGATCAACCTTAGAGATTAGCTTGACCAGATGGCTAAGCATGTAACTTGTCATAGTTTCTACGAGATGAAGACCACAGTGTGGAAAGCCTTCTCCATTGGGGAATAGTTTAATTCATAGCCTACAAAGGTCCAGCTAATGTAGTAAATTTCTCTTTCCTTGGATGACTCATCATGCTAAGCTAACAATTCCCACAATGCCACAGAAGTAGCTGAAATATAAAATAGGCGTGGTTTTCCCAAGATAGGCAACATAAGAATAGGTGGCTGAACCAAATATTCTTTGATCTGATCAAAGCCAAGTTGACATTGTTGGTTCCACTTAAATGCAGTATCTTTCTTCAGGAGATGCATGAATGATTGACAATTGTCGGCTAGTTGAGAAATGAACCTTCAGATGGATTGGAGCTTACCTTGCAAGCTTCTTAGCTATTTTAGATTGCGAGGTGGAGGAATTTCCATGATTTCCTTGACCTTAGTAGGATCAACCTATATTCCTTTGTGGGAGACAATAAAACCCAAGAGTTTCTCAGATGTGACAACAAAGACACATTTCTTTGGATTGAGGCATAGCTTGTACTATTCCAGATGTTCAAAGATATTTCTAAGAATTATAGGGTGTTCTTCCCTCGTTCTTGATTTTCCTAAAGGTTCATCAACATAATATTCCACTATTATGTGGATGAGGTCATGGAAGATGACTGTCATGGCACGCTGATATGTTTCTCCTACATTCTTGAGGCCAAAAGGCATGAAAATATAACAAAATGTACCCCAAGCTGTAGTAAAGGTAGTCTTGTGTTGATCCTTAGGAGCAATCTTAATGTGGTTGTAACTGGAGAAACCATCCATGAGGGATAGCATCTCATGTCCTACAATGATATCGACCAACATATCAATATTTGGCAAAGGGAAGTCATCCTTGGGACAAGCTTTGTTAAGGTCTCAAAAATTCATGCAGATTCCGATATCTCCATTGGGTTTAGTGACTGACACTATGTTGGACATCTAGTCAAAGTAGTCAATTGGTTGGATGAATCCTTCCTCCAACAAATTTTCCAATTCTTTCTTAACCAGTAGAGCCACTTGAGGGTGCATTTTCCATAGTTTCTGCTTGACAAGTCTTGCATCGAGATGGGCATCTAGGTGATGTACCACCAAAGTAGGATCAAGGCCAGGCATGTCAAAATATGTCTAGGAAAAGTTAATGTTTCCCTCTTTGAGGAGCTTGGTGATGGTAGAGTTTTACCTCAAGGAGGTTTTCACTAGGTGACCCCTTTTGATTTTGTTTCTTTTTATTTTTGAGCTGGGGCATTCATCTTCCCCAAATCCCATAAGATGCACATATTGTTCCACTGAGGGAAAGGTGTTGAGGGGTGTGCTACCTTGTAGGTCATAGTCTATGAGCTCGAGGTGTTTGAGGGATAAGGTGATGGTGTAAATGGATAGGCATTCAAATATGGAAGTGAGGTTAATGTGCTCGACATCTTCGTATGCATGTATGATGGATTCCTCCTCTGGTATGTCTTCGAGGGAACCATTGTCCACAATGACATTGTTAGAGGCACTATATGATGCCATAGGACCCTTTTGTTGAGTATCATAGCCCAAGCCCATCTTCTTTGGATGTACAAAAGCTTCTATCAGTTGTTGTCTACCTTTCTCTTCTACACCAATGCCTCTTCCTCGATATTGGTGTTTTTTTGAAAAATTAGAGGGCCAAGGATAGATCTCTTGGAAGTATTATTTCAAGGGGGGAGAGGGTTTAGGTTCTTTATGGTACACCCACTGGCTAATGTTGTCTTCTGGTGTATCTTGTAGTAATCCAAGAGAATGGAAGTTGTTAGACCCCACATTTGGAGCATTGAAGTTGACTGTATTCTCTTCATCTTTTCAGATAGATTGAGAAGGTTGACCATATGTACGTGGTGAGGGTGGCATGGTTGCCACATTCAATGTTGTATACATTTCATACTCACCACACCCCTTGTCAATGATCTGGACCTTGGTAATTGTGGAATCAGATGTGGATGATGGAGTGGATGAAGTGGTGGTTAATGTGTTGGTGAATGGATGAGATGCTAATGTCTAGGATGCACCCATTTCTACCCCAGGGTAGTGAGAATGGGGGAAGGAATCCTCTAGTGCACAATAATATTCAAATGGCTGAGGCTTAGCTTGTATAGCTACTTCCATTCCTTAAAATGGGAATTTCAAAAATTGGTGATAGGTTGATGGAATGGCTTGCATAGAGTGAATCTATGGGTGGCCATGAAGGATGTTATATGGAAGATCAAGGTCCACAACATGACACATAGTGTATTGCACAATGGGGCCCACCTGAATAGGAAGACAAATAGTGCCCTTAGAATCTTGTTATGCGTTATCATATGCTTTGATGGTGATCACTTGATTGTTTAGGTCAGCTTGGGTGTATCCCAACTATTGTATAAATTTTAATGTACAAATATTTAGGGAAAAACCATTATCTACCAAGAACCTTTTTACTTTATGATAGTTCACGCCAACCTCAAGGTGAAGGGGATGGTTATGACTTTAGTCAAGGCGAGGTATATATTTTTGGTTGAAACCTAATTGATAGGTCATTGAGAGGTTTCCTACCAATGCTTGGAATTGTGTGGGATCCATGTCGTTGGGAACTTGAGTGTTCTATAAGCCCTTATTTAGGATATATTGGTGCACAAGAGAAGAATTAAGTAGATCTAGGATAGAAGTATGGGTTAAGGTCTTTCCTAAGTGATCAAGGATGTTGTACTATGAGCTGATAGATGGTGGTTGGGTAGATGTGATGGCTCCTGGGACTATGATATGGGTACGATGGGTGGTAACAACACATTGTGGGAATTTTCCTTTGATGTGTATCATGGATACCCATGGTTTTGCTTATTCTATGTGCATGAAAATGCCTTAATAATTATATAGAACATTATTGTTACTGATGTTATTAGTGCTATTATTTTGATTGTTGTTGTTGCTAGGCCCAAGATTAGGGTTGGATGTATTAGGGCCTTGATTATTCTTAGGGAAAGAATTCTAGTATATTTGTAAATGAGCATTAGATGAAGGTGTTGTATTGGCATCCACATGTGTATCACCCCAATCTATAAGACCCTAGATGTAGGTTTTTAGACTAACACTTATCCAATGTGTTCCCTTTAATCTTTTGAAATTCACAATACTCATTTTCTATAAACCAAGCTAGTTTAGGATTGGACTCATCAATGGGCTTAATTATAGGATATGTGATCGGGTAGTTAGCTTGAAGAAGCTTGTTGAACATGCCACTAAGGGGATCTCCCAATTGAGTAAACTGGTCTTTGTTTTCCCCTTGGTTGTTTTGATTTGATTGTTGTTGAGGATGATGTGCTCCTTGTGGCACAGATATGGTGTTTGGGATCGACTGTTATTGTTGAGGAGGATATTGTGACTTCTGTGAAGTATTAGCCACTTGGACATGTTTGGTGTCAGTGACACCATCATTGACAACATTCTTATTCTTTTTCCAATAATGAGGTTTATCTCTAGAAGACTTCTCTTTAACAGAATTGAAAACTTTGACCTGTTAGCAACAAGGGCTCTTTCTAAGATATGACCTTTCTCCACTAGTGTCATGAAGGTTGTGATACAGTGGAGTTGGAAGTTGTGAGCCATGTCTGGATGGGAATTTTCAATAAACAAAGTAACCATGTATTTTTCCCTCAGTGGGGATTTCATCTGACTCGCTAAGGCTCACCATCTTTGCAGATATCTTGCAAATGTTTCTCCATCACACTCTTTTTCTTTCAAGAGATCAAGTGTATCAATATCCTTCTCTAGATTAAAGGAGAAGTGGGAGACAAATTATTCTTACAGCTGCATAAAGGATTTGATGGATCCCTTTTCAAGACCCATGAACTAGTTAAGAGTGATTCCTTATAGGCTCTTAGGGAACAATCACATGAGGTAGTTGTCATTGTGCATGACTTCTTGATAGTGGGCATAAAACTCTTGAAGGTGGGCCTTGGGGTCTTTGGTTCCATTGTAATTATCAAACATTGGTATTTCAAAGTGTTTAGGGAAGGGTACCAAGGAAATGGAGGGATCAAATGGATAGGGACAAATGTCCTCAAATTTGAATGATTGTTTGCTCGTCCCTGCTTGTAAATCCTTTAACACAACTTTGACTTCTTCCAAATCCTTGTTGATGGGTGTTGCAGGAGTCAGAGTAGGATGATTGTATGGATGATATGACGAGGATGGTATAGTAATGGTTGGATCATAAGCAGGTTTAGGTTTATAAGGAGGCATTTGTTGGCTCTAATTGATGTATGCGGATTGCAGATTAATGTACAAAGAATATGTGGATGATTTATTTTGATTGTAAGAGGTGGAAGCCGCTTGTTGATAGGGTGGATATTGTTGATAATACACAGAGGATGGAACACCTTTGCTGATATTGTGTAGGATTCTGATAATATAAATAGGTGGAAGCCCTTTGTTGGTGTGATGGTGGTTGTTGATAGTAAGAGGCTGATGGAGTACCATGTTTATAACACGGTTGTTGTTAGAGGGAGGATGGATAGGATTGGTATTGATGCACAATGGTGGGTTGTTGTGTGACATATGGGGGCAGTTGTGGATTTGATGAATGTTGATAAGAATGTGCATGTAATTGTGAAGGGTTGGTGTAAAGAGGTGGTTGGGTCTACATTTTATGTTGTGAGGCTAGATGGGGATTTGAATTAGGATGGGGTGGAGCAGTATATGTGTTGGATAGATGATAAAAATATGTCGTAAGAGGATTATGTTGCATTTGCATACGAATTTGTGTATGCTATGGTGGATGTTGTTGTTGTGGTGGTTTTTGGTAAGGTGGGAGAGATGGGATATGATCATGTTGTGGGACTGCTATAGAAGCACCAAATGGCAGTTGCAACAGTTGTGATGTAGTTTGTGTCACCTAATGTGGTGGTTGTGTAGGAACAATAGAGTGTTGTTGTGGAATCAGAGAATTTTGTTGTGGGATAGTGGCATTATGATGTAAAGGTTGTTGATGAGGTGGTAGGGATGAAGCAATAATAATAATAGTGTGTTGTGGTGATGCTTGCAATGCAATGGATTGGTGAGGATTAACGAAAGGTTACTGGAATGCAGGTGGTGGTAAATTGCTAGCAGGTGCAGATCTTGGAGGTGGCATCAAGGCAAGACAAGTGTGCCCCCAATATTGATGGGTGGTTGAATAGGATGTTGAGATGGAAGTGGCGGAGTAGATGGGATGTATGGTGGCATCTCATAGGCATGGGGGTCATTATGCTCGGGTTGTGTTTTCAAAGTTGTGGCTGGGAGGCAAGGATAAATAGCAACTTGAGGTATCACAATATTTCCAAACTCTAGGTGATACCAATTCTCCATGGGTGCACCATCGAGGATGTAGGAATTCCATAGAATATTTTTTGAAGTTTGTAGATCTGCAGGTGCTAGGAGAGTGTGGGTACTAACATATTGTGATGCATCAAAATCAGATGGCAGTTTGATTTCTTTCATGATCAGAGTGGCAAGAATCTTGTCTCCACATTCATTGAGAAGACGATTAGTCACCTAAACATTAAGAGGATCACTAAGGTATTTGTTATTAGTGACTTTAGGTTGAGTGACCATATTTTCATCACCAGGTGATGTGGTGTTTTGAACGTCAGTATTGGATTGTGATGAAGCACCTTAATGGGGATCTTGTGGAATATTTGAAACGTTGTTTGGGTCTTGTGGGATATTCGGCTGGGAACCTTGGGCTTGTTTTTCTGCCATTTGCTTCTTTTCTTGTGATCGTGTTTGAACGGGCATGTAAGTGTAGAGAAACTAGCTAGACTAAGATGTAGCTAAAATTCTAGGATGCAATGCAGAGACAATCTAAATAATGATTGGATTGATTGATTAGATGAGGGATCGATGGATTGGATTAGGTTTGATAATATTGATCGATAAAATGATTGATAGGATTGGATGATTTTGGATGATTGGAAGGGATTCTAAACTGAGTTCAAAAAAATCACCCTAGGTGACTTAAGGTGTTGATTGATTGGATTAAAGGATGAATTGATAATCATGACACTGAATCTAGCTTGAGATGAAAGGGGATTGATAGGGCCAAGGATGACGACCGACTTAGGATGTGTGGCAATCCTAAGCAGAAGTTTGAAGGATGACAATTGATTTCAGGCACCTAGGTCATTTCAGATAATAACTTCAAATGAAGTTAAGAGGATTTGAATTAAGAAAATGATAATGGATGTGTGACCTAAGGATGATTAGGGATGCACCTATATGATCTAGATGATTATTTGGATGCAAATGGACTGACGTGAAGATAATGGATGAAAACTACAAATAGCTAGGAGAACAACAAGCTATTTAGAAAAAAATGATTAATTTTGACTTAGTCCGGGTGAAAAATAGGTGAAACAAAAGGGCGCGGTCACCCCTTTATGGGAAATTTATCCCCTTTGAGGGAAAGGTCATCACTTTGAGGGTAGGTTCACCTCTTTGTGTTGGTCTAAACTTGACTTAGGCAAAAACAACAAGAAAATGGCCAAGACTGACTCATAAGCACTGGTTATGCACAAAGAAGATAGTTCAAGCAACACAATCCTAAGATTAATGTGAAGGTATGGTCAACATGGTCCTCTATCTAGGTTGAACAAGTAAATATAAGGGATTCTCTGATATAAGCACAATATGTGGGGCACAACCGTGAACACCAGCCCATCACAGGCGTGAGTCGGGAACTTCCAATGATTTACTGAAAGCTCTAACCAACTCTTCACGTCTTGTCTAGGTATCACCCTAGCTTTGATGCTCTACCAAACATGACCTGACTGGATTGAGGTACAAATTTCAATCTCCCCCCTTTACATACCTCGTCGATAACATGTGGTTGGGATCATCCCTTGGGGTGATGAAATCCCCAAGTAGGTCTCACTAATAAAAAGAAAAGGGTATAAAGAAAAAAAAATTAAGTGGACTATGATTTCTCTTCACCCAAGATCGCCAAATGGAACAAGGGGATTGGATAATCAATAGTCCATTGTTTAGACACTCAAGCAAGTTCTTTGGCCCTCTAATTAAAACTATGTGCCTAGTTACATGATGAAAACAAGTAATGATCTAACTAAAGAAATTTGTTTTCCTCCCCCTGCATCAAATATGTTAGTAGTTTGTTGTTTTTGGTCTTCTACAATCATCCAAAAACTACACAAACATTAGAAAAAACAACACACTCACAAAAAAAATCACATTAGAGGGTCAGTATTAAGGAAAACAACAAGAATCTGAACTCTGGAATGAAATATTAACTCCCTGTTTTACCTGATTTACCTTTGTTCAAGGCGAGGTCGCCTCTGTATTTTGGGCACAGTTGGCTTTGTGGGCACAACTAGCTCTTTGGGTGAGGTCACCCCTTTGTGGTCGAGGTCGCCTGTTTGTGGATGGGGTCGCCCCTTTGTGGATCTGAACCTGCAAAATGTCAAAAAATAGAAAACAAGAAAATAGATCCATGGACGGGGTCGCCCCTTTGTGGGTGGAGTCATCTTTGTGTATCAAAACCTAAAAAATTTCAGAAAATAGATAGATCAATGGGGTAGCCTATCTGTGGGTGGGGTCACCCCTTTATGGGTGAGGTCACCTGTTTGTGGGCGGGGTCAACCCTTTGTGGGCGGAGTCACCTCTATGTTCCTGAACCTGCAAAATGTCAAACAAAAAAAATGTGAAAGAATAGACCCATGACGTGGGTCCCACCAAGCATACTCGAAATGTGTGCAGGTGTTTCAACTAAGTCTAAAATGCAAAACCAAAAGAAATGCAACAAATAAAACACAAACACCTTGTATTAGACCTAGTTGAATCCCAACAAACAACAAAAACAAATGGAAATTAATACCTTTTTCACTTGGATTGACGAGTTGGTTGGACCTTTGATGGAAAAATGCATGCAATAATGGAGGTGGGTATAGTGATTTAAGATGGTAGGTGAATGCACCAATGGCTTCAAAATGGATATAAATGCTAAGTGGCTTGAATGCTAGAATGAATGCAAAATGGCTTGAATGCTGGAGAGTCTCAAATGTCTGTCTAACCTCCTTAACTTGAGGCCTCACAAGCCCTCACATCTTCCCATGTGGAAGGTGAGATAGAAAGAGGACAAGTGACATGGAAAAGGACATGTGAGGTGGAGGTACTTTCAAGTATCTTGGGATTGAAGAGGATTTCCTAAAAAAGGAATTCCTTGTCCCTATATGGAGCTAATAGTGACAAGTGAGGACTTTTAGAAAGTCCTCCCTTGTCAACATGGGGATGGGAGAAATTCTTGGAGAAATAAATGTGAAGTTTTAATTCACATGATTGGAAGTACCAAGTGGATAAGACAAGGTCCTCCTAAAGGAGGTCCTTGTCCCATGTGCCTGATGTGACCTATGAGAGGTCATGGGGAAGAGAAATGCATGGGAGGAATAAATGTGAATTTTTAATTCACATGGGGAAGAGGTCAATACCTGATAAGGTAAGTACCATGAAAGGTTGATTTAAGGACATACTAGAAAAGGTAAGTGATTATATTAAGGTTGTGCAAATAGGTGATTTGGAAAATTAATGAAGATTAGAGGAAAGTGGAAAAATATGAAGGATGTGACATTAATCTTGATTAAGGATATGCACATCTTAGTCAAGGATTAATTAGATTAATCCAAATTAGTGAAAAGGTTATGGAGGATGGGACAAGGAGAGAGAAAATATTGGATTTAAAATTGAAGAGGATAAAGGACTAAATTAAATAAATTGATACATTTATTTAATTTAGAGAGGAAATGGTAAACGATAGAGTATTTAATTAAATACTTTTAAAAACCTTAGGGGAAGGGGAAATATTAATTAAATATGTCATTTAATTCATATAGATGAATTAGATGAATAAATGATAGGATTTTGACCATATGGGCATGGTCAAATTTGGATGTCTACACTATCTAAAAGGGGCTTGACCAAGGCAAGCCCCCATGCTTTAACAATTAATATTTATTTCTCTTTGTGTGTGTTTGTAGGTTCAGATATTTTAGAAGGCTTGGATAATGGATTGAATACTTGTTGAATACACCTCCTTGCTAGCTAGGGAAAAACATCCACAAAAATACATCTATAGGCCAAGTTATGCAGTTTCAGACCTTGGGAATTACCAAGAGTAGAAGTGTAGGTTGAGGTCTACAGATTCCCCCTTCAAATATTTCAAAAAAGAAAAAAGGTACACTCCCACTAGTTCTGGTGACCTAGTCCCTCTGTGCCTATTTTCAAAGATTTATATAGATCCGGATACCCATTTGGCTGAAATAATCCCTAGATTTTTTTTTTCAAAATTACCCCAAAAAAGGATTAGGTTGCCCAACTTGGCACAAATGTCCCACTAGACATAAAGGTCAGATTTTGTAGAATTTCTAGGACATCTACAGTATTCACTTTGTCCTTTGCCATTTTCCAAGTGCATACTTTTATTTTTACAGTTTCTATCTTGTTTCATAAGCTTTCATAGGTTGTTTAATTTAATACTTGCATATCATCATGTGTTTTCAAACATCTTACATTTTTTAGGTTTTTTATTAATACATAGTTTCTTGCATCCATTTATAGAATTGAGGGAACTAAATATCACACACCACACACATCTAACTCCCTAATCTTGAATGAACACCAAGAATACCTAGTACAAAAGAGGCATTGTACCAACTAGCTCCTAGGTCAGAAACTCTAGGAGCCTATTGGGGAATCTCTTTCCCTAGTTCATTTTTGGTGGTAAATTTTGGTGAACCTTACATCCACACCCTCTTGTCTGATTTGAAGATTTTACTCATCCTAGGTTTGCATTGCATTGCATTTTTCATTAGTTAAGTTGCATTTTAGGGTTTTGACTTTTTGTGTTAGTGAAAGTGCATCTAGGTTGTATTTTTGCATCTTAATACATTAAACATTTCTAACATTCTACATTTTCATGTTAGTTCTACATCTTACAACATAGAAACCATCCAACCCAATCAAAAAACTCACAAAAATTCTAAAAAAATCACCAGGAGGACGAAGTCGCCACCCTCAGTAACCTAGTCCCTTTAGGCCCCTAAAACTACTATTTACAGGGTAGAAAACCTTGTTTTTAAATTTCTATTTTTTACCATTATCTATCTATATCAATGGGTTGTCTTTCTATTACATGCATTTTACTTAATCTAGCTCAATTTTTCTCATTTTATGCATTGCTTAAATACCATTTTGCATTCACAACATTTTATTTCAAGTATAATCAGTAAATTACATTGTTTTACAATTGAAAGTTGCATTTCATCCTTTGTCTTTACATTGAATTTTAATTTTTCATAGCTTTGATTACATTAGGATTATCATAGTTTACATACATTGAAATTGTGGATAAAATTAGATTCTTTCACTTTTTATTTTTAACATTAGTTCAACTTACATTTACAAACAAAAGCAAAAACTAAAAAACTAAAAAATATCAAAATATCAAAAACAACAAAAATAAACAAATAAATGGTTAACCTTAGCACACCAAACCAACCCTTTAGTACTGATTAATTTGACATGTTAGATGAATCCCTTGACGAATTCATCTCACTTAGCTCATCCACTAAAGATTTGACCCAAGAGGATGCAAGCATTGATAATCATGATAGTGATAATTGTTCTCCTCTTGATACCTCTCCCCTTGGTGATGAAGGTATCTTGTAGCAAGAAGACACAATCATTGAAGATCATGATGATATTTCTTGTCTTCCTCCTTCCCCCCCCTTACAAATACCTTATAACACACAATGCTAAAATCATGGTTACTACCTTACCTAGTCTTCAATTAAATCCTAACACCTCCCCGATTTCTTCTCATGATTTAATAAACAAGGATATGTTGGTCTCATGTAACCCAATGATTGAGAGTTCTAGAATCATTTCTCTCCTTCCTAATATTCCTCACATTTGGAAGGGTCTATTTGAACAAACCAGTCTAATCATTGGTAACCATCTAATCCCTAGTTATCCTTCACTTAATGCCTATCCTATGAGCGATGAAGCTACTTTACCAAATCCAATCATGGCATGTGATGCACCTATTGTTTGTCACTTTCCAACAAGATCTCCTCCTAGGATAGATACTATGGCACAAGAGAATGACACCTTAGAGGAAAAGAATGCAATCATCAAAAATCACACCACTCAACTTTCCCCCTCTCCTAAAATCTCTCCTATTAGTCAAGAAGATATTAGGGTGTTACAAGATCCAATTGATGAGAATCATGCACATCTTATGACACAAGACACTTCAACCATCAATCGTTCCCTTACTTGTGATGAAGTCAATCGTGTAGAACCAAACAATGACTGTACTAAACATTTTGTTTTTAGTTCTTCTAAACACTCTCCTACTAGGGAAGGCATCAATGTACAAGAAAAGAACAACATGGTTGCACTCCTTTCAAGAAATACTATTGTGTCTTGGGTAATAGTAAAATGATGATACTCAATTGCCCTTTCTTAGAGATACATCAACCCAAGCCTGCTAAGGTTATGCACATGCAAGTTTCCATTAGATCCCCATCTACTATTGGACCTCCTAAGCACCCTCTAATCCTTTACCCAGCTAAGAACAATGTCTCACATCACCCAAGTTACAATTACATTACTCACCTCTATGACAAAGTGTATACCATCATGGACAACTTTTCTGAAATTTTGTTTCCTTACCCACATAAATAACATTAGTTGTTACTCCTTTTCATGTAATAGTTGTCTAGGGTCATAGCATACTCACTATTATAAAGGAGCAACATATCACCATCTCTTTCAGGCTCACCTTTGTCCTACACTAAGTGGGGGAAATGGGTTTAGTAGCCTTGTCCTCATATGTTACTTGTCGTTATCTCTTTCATCTACTCATTAACCTTTCATAAAATTATAAGAGAAAGATTGGGATGTGGATGGAATTTCTTAAGTTGAATCACATGTGACATAATATCCCCTTATTCATGGCACAACCTACTTGGAAACATATGACTTAGCATAGGGCTTTCCAAGTTAGCTCTCATGTCTTCCTTCCTCTATCCTTGACTACTTTAAAGAAATATCTCACAATGATGGTGTGGCAACCACTTTAATGTTGGGGAATTCATAAATGACACCTTTTTACAAAATTCCAAGGCATGATTTATTTTTTCCTTGCGATGTGTCCTATTCTTAATGGTGTCATTAGGTTTGATTCCTTCCAAGAGTGTACAATCAATTGAAGTGGTCTGATGTGAATGAGGCATCCCATGGATAATGATATGACACCCTGACTTGTCATCTCTTGGAGACATTAGGTACAATTCTCCCTAAGAATGAGACCTCACATGAACAAAGCAAAATCCCCTTCAACAAATTCATTTTGTAACATTCAAATTCAAAAGCATTTACACAAGCATTGTGGTGCCTTATCAAAATTATCAAGCAATCTAACTTTGGTATGGTTAGTATAATGGGAAGCCAACACACTGACATGACTTTCTCATTAAACCACCTTTTGGGACAACTCATCCCGCAGATGACCTGATTTTTTGTGGCCCTAGAGTGAGCACATCTTTTCTGCCTCATTCTTCTCTTCCTTCTAGTTCTTGTCATAGCATGATCATGTATCTTGTTTTGCTGAAAATCATTCAACCTTAATGTGTCCTCTTGCACTGATGTCTCCTTGGCTTAGAATCTTAAATCCTGGTGGCTTGACCACCTCCTTTCTCTTTTGCATTCTTCACCATTCTTCACCATCTCTATTGGGCTACTTTAGTGTGGGTTTGAAACAAGTTCATCCTCTCACTAAAGTGGGGGCTAAATGTGTCACCAAAAAGTGTATCCTTTGACACTTTTCACTCATTTGGACCTAATAACCCCTTTTCATGATCATTTATAGGTCCCTATGACCCCTTATTATGCATCCCAAGGCTTAATTTGATCAAATATCTGATAAAATTACCATATAAACCTGATTTCTTTGCTCTTGAATAATCCAACTAGGAAAAGGGCCCCTGTGGGACTAGGTCTCCCATTTGGGAAAATTAGTCTTGTCCAGGTGGACTAGGTCACCCAAGGTGGTGACCTAGTCCCATTGGAGCTATTTTCGAGGTTTTGAGTGGGAAAATTTAGGGTTTTGGTTTATTTCTCCTTCATATAGGCCTTGAGGATCAAATAACATGTTTTTTTAGGTGGATTTCCTATAAATAAACCTAGAAACCCTAATTCATCATTACACACTCATTATTCACAACTCCCTCATTCACTCTTCACTCCTCATCCACTCCTTCTCAAGAAAGCCAAGTTTTTTGCATACTAAGTCATCAAGACTTATCTCCAAGGCATTCAAGGGATGATTGCTACAACATAAGATCGTTCATCATGGCAAGGTATCAAATCCATCATTTCATGTTTCATGCTCTATTATCTTGTCTTCCGGTTAGATTTAAGTATCTACAAAGGGGTTTGACCAAGGGAAACCCCCAATGCCTAACAATCAACACTTCTCTTTCTTTCCTTGTGTATTTTGTAGATTTAGGTATTTTGGAAGGCTTGAAGAATGGATTAAAGAATTTTAGAAGAAACCTCTTTGCTAGCTAGGGAAAAAAATCCCCAAAAAGACACCTATAGGCCGAGTTTTACGGTTCAAGATCTAGGAAATTACTAGGAGCAAAAGTGAAAGTTGAGGTCTACAGATTTCCCCTTCAAATTTTCTAAAAAGGAAAAAGGGACACTCCCACCAGTTGTGGCGACCTAGTCCCATTGTGCCTATCTTTTAGAGATTTATGCAGATCTTGATATTCATTTGGCTAAAACAAGCCCCGGAGCAATTTTCCGAAATCACCCCAAAAAAGGACTAGGTCGCCCAGCTTGGCACAAGTGTCCTTCCAGACATAAAAATCACTACTTTCAGAATTTTAGAGCTCCTTCAAATCTGCAACACACTTCCAGGTACACATTTCCAACTTTACAACTTTCTATTTTCTTTTATAATCTTTCTTAGGTCATTTAGTATAAGTCTGCATATCTTAATGTGTTTTCAACCATAGTCCATTTTATAAGTTTTGTATTAATATTTAGTCACTTTTATTAGTTCTTTACATTTAAATCATCACATTTAGACACATTCTACATACACCACACCTTAAACCCTTTATATTTGAATCTAACTTATGCATTTTGGCCTACTTCTTTCTCCTTTTAGGTGAAAAACCCTAGAAGTGTTAGAGTCTTGTGTCAAAATCTTCATTACACCACCTTTGTGTGTGTGTGTGAGTGCATACCAATTGAGCATATGTTCCTCACCCTTTTGAGCCTTCTCACTTGGTGGAAAATTGAAAGTCTCATTACCTCAAAATGAGTACACTTTCCTTTCAGACAAACAACTTAGATCTGGTCCACAACTAGTTGGAAAAATGGTTGAAGCTTGATTTGACTTTCTATCTCTCTTCACTCTTTCACATCACTCCTTGTGTGATATTTTGTGCTTATGTTTGGTTTTCCATGGATTTTGATCTTGGGGGCTTGATCATCCCTCTTGATTATAGTCATCTCACCTTACTAGGATGAATACATCAGATCCCTCTCGACATGCATTACTCGACTACTTTAGTGTGAGTTTGAAGCAAGTTCATCTTCTCTCTAAACTGGGGGCTAAATTTGCTGCCAAAAAGTGTAGCCTTAAAACTTTTTCACTCATTTGGACCTTTTCCATTGGATTTTGGCCTTGTTTTTCTTTTATCTAATGTTGTAATGTGGCCAACACATTCAGATTAGGGTTTGAATGCTTACAAATCAACAACAACCTAACAAAGTTTTACAAGGGTGTTGTGAAGTGTTGTAATACATTTCCTCACTTTTCTAGGACTTTTCTACAATAATTCACCTAAATAACCCTTGTCCAAGCCTTAGTCTAAAGTGTTGTAAGTTGTTGTAATTGACCCTCACACTTTCCTAGGCTTGTCAACAATAAATTCACCCTTCCTTACTTTAAATTTGCCCCTTAATGTACTTTTAGGCCTGACTTAAGTGTGTTTCAGGAGGAAATCCCAATAATCATCATTTAACACCACTAAATTCCCAACCACCACTTGAATTTTCCCAAGTTGACTAGGTTGCCACCTTGGGCGACCTAGTCTCTTTTGACATAAAATTCAATATTAAAATAAAAATATAACGTAAATTTGCCTCCAAATCCCTAGGGTCGGCCTATCATGTGTTATTTTTTGGGAAATTGGGGTATAGCTTGTATAAATAAGGGTTTTCATCCTCATTTCACCCCTCCAACATCATTTTCATCTTCACAAGCACTCAAGCACTCAATATTCTCAAACAATTAGCAAGCATTCAAGCACAAGGCACTTCAAGCAACCTCCATTGGAGTTGGTTATTACACATCTTCAGAGTTCTTCAACAAGGGCTTGGTGAGTGTTTACATTTTTATGTTATTCCATCATCTTTCCCTTTAATTTTTATTGCATTTGGGTTTGATTACCATCATGGGGTTTGACTAAGGGAAACCCCTAATCTATAACCATAACCCTTTCCTTATCTTTGCATGTGTGGTTTGTATGTTGTATGTAGATTTCGCAAGGCGTAAAGTGTTGAAAAGGGTGCCATTGTTCCATATACATCAACTCAAGTCATCAAACCCTAAAAGGAGCTAAAAGACAACTTGCAGGTCATTTTCTAAAGATTCAGACACAAGTCTCTGTCGAAAAAGGATGTACAAGTGGTAACCTATAGATTCCAACCTAAAAACTCTCAAAATATCTAGGAGGAATAGGTCACCATCATTGGCGACCTTGTCTCCATACCAGGCCTAGAAAAAGGTTTTTATATTTCTAGATACCCTTTTACCAAAAACCCGTTATGGCAAAGTTTCCTAGGAAGAGGACTAGGTCACACATTTTGGTGTAAGTATCCCTATGAATAATTCCAATAGATTCTAGAACATTCCAGAGCTCCTCTTCTACAAATTTCAATTCCCAGGTGCACCAGTTATTTCTTTTCCAGTTTATTTCTTGTTTGCATATACTTAGGTCATTTAGTTTACTTTGCATATAGTTTACATTTGCTTTTGTTTACATTTCATAGTTAGTTTAGTTTCATTACATTTCATAATTTAGACACACGTCATCACACACAACACAACCCTATTCATCCCCTATCCTTTGAATGAACTTTCCAAAAAGAACATCATTAACGTGAAAGAGTTTCATTCTTCCAAACCTTGCTCCTAGGTGAAAAACCGTAGGGGTATATTTGGAGGAATCTTGTTTCCCTTTTAGCATTATCTTTTTGGTGGTTAACATGGCTAATAAGATAGCTACAATGGTTGGTTCATAATTAATTAATGAAATTGCATAAGTAGTTGAGAAGGAATGTGAGGTAAATTAATTTTCAAATCCTTCTTATAATCTATTTCATCTATCCTCCAATTCTGATGAAAAGGCCACAGATTTGGATGATAAATTGATAGTTTCAAAGTTAACTGAAGATATTAATGTTGGGTTGGAAATGGAAGAGGGGGATGAGGAATATGATTTCTCCCAAACTTTATCATTTTCTTAGTCCCCCTCTTTGTCTCCAACAGTACAAAAATCACCTGGTAAAGGAGGTCAAAAATCACATGCAGTCAAGATGCAAGAGGAGATAGCGGTAGGAAAAAAATATACATTGGATTTTAATATTAAAAAGAGATTAAAGAGAGCTTTCTTCTCTCTAAAAACAATATGAAAATAATATCTTAGAATGTTAGGAGCCTCAATGCCCCTAACAAATGATCCTGAATCTAGAAAAAAATTGATGCTTGTGGGGAAACTATTTTAGTTCTATAGGAGGAAAAGTTATCACAGGAGAGTTTTAATTCAGTCATAAGTAAATGGTTAAGATGGAAATATATTCAATCAAAAGAACAAGGGGCTTCATGAGGGTTGATAAGATTGTGGAATTCAAAATATGTTATAATGGATCCTCTAAGAAGTGAACTTAACTAGAAGCTATTAAAGGCAACACATTTTGATTTACATTTTTGGCTTTTAAACATTCATTTACCTAGTTCTAGTTTTGGAAAAACATTGTTGTGAGAAGAATTGACACAAGTTCTTGAACATTCTGGTGAAGATAAGGTGATTCTGGCTAGTGATTTTAATGAATTTTTATCCTTGAATGAGAAGCAAGGAGGGATTATACCTCCTCCTAAAATAATTGAATATTTTAGTGACTTTGTTCAAAATAATTCCCTTATTAACATCCTCCTAGGAAATGGAAAATTTACATGAACAAAGAATTATGGTACATGCAGTCTAAAATTTTAACATGGGTATGATCAGACTAGTATACAATGTCATTGGGAATTCAAAAGAAACATTTGACATACAAATTTAAATCATCCTTCAAATTTGAAGTGATGTGGTTCCGACACCTAGAGTTTCTCAAGTTGTTAAAGGAATGGTGGTTGTTTTCTCCTATGGTGGAAGTCATCTTAATGTTTAGATTCTATAAGAAATTGATGTATGTGAAAGGAAAAATCAAGTAATAGAACACACATGTATTTAAAAATTTGTTCCATAAAAAACCATAACTAATGGATCAAATTCTAATCTCTTTGAACAAGAAAAGAATCTGCAAGAGGAATGGAAAGAATTAGGGTATGTGTAGGATCATGATGGGCCAAAAAGTGGCAATATGTAAGTGATATGATGGATCATGTGGCTGACGACTTTTTTTTTGCCCAAAATTGATGAAATGAAAAGGGTTTTTAAAGGAGATTCTCAACTTTCCACCAATATAAATTATGCTTTACTTTGAATTTAATAAATAATTATTATTCATTTTTTATTTGAATTACGACTAAAGTCTTAATTGATAGGTTGATTGAAAAATATCTATAGCTTTCAAATGGTATCACATTTTTTGAATCTGAAACATGTCTCACATTCTATGTTTTGCATACTATAGAATTAAAAAAAATTGAATCTCATGAAGTTTTGACCAAGTTAAGGTGGTCAAACATACAAGTTTTATTTTTTTTTAAGTTGTAATAAAAATTCATAATTAATTATTTACTTAGAAAAAATTTACAAAAAAATATGCATCACATTCGGACATGAGTCCTCTACTCATATCTAAAATCTTATAAAAAATATTATCATTTAATTGTGGTTAGGGTGGTCAGACAAACACCTACTTATTTTCTCCCTGAAATTTAAGTACTGTCACATTGAAATTTCAAATATTCACTAGATAGATTGTTTTCTTTTAAATAAAACTAGTAGTTTAGAAACTACATTCAATTTCATACAGATTCTATTCTTACATATTTTTCAAATAATATAGATAACTTATTCAAATTTTTACGTCAAGTTGCCTACCTCTGATTTTTTGAATTTTCATCACCACTTAAGGGCCTATTTTTTGTTAGGAAAATCGGATCATCTGAGAACGAAAAATCTAAGAATAGTAGTTCCTTTGATCATTTTAATTCCTTTAAATTACCTCAAAGACACGTAATATTATGCCATAAAGTGAAAATTGGCACAGTTGATTTCCCTCATTGATTCTTCTAAGAAAAGCACATGTAGATTTTACTAGATTCAACACTATGCATAGATTCAAATTATAGAATCAAACATGGAAGATGAACAAATTAAAACATAGATTTACATGGGGAAAACTCTTTCAGGTAAAAATCCCCACCCTCCAAAGCACTCAGCTCCATTATATTAATCAGCAACAACAATAGTTACAATACAATCTTAGAGCTATGCTCTTTTGGAGTTTACATCTTGTCCATCTGAAGAATATAGACAACAACATTGTTCAAAATCCTCACATTGTTACAATGTCCTCACACAACATACAATGTAGATTCATTCCATCTCATGAGCCCACTCACTTAGCCAGCCTTTCGGCAAGCACAACCTCATAGCCTCTCAAGTTCACATTCTTCTTTGTTATGTCTCACACCCGCATTCTCCCTGTCACAATGCTATGTGCAGCATACACTTCGAACACTCAACCTATAAAATTCCATATCGAACCCCTTGCTATGCCCGAGCCATCGATCTATTTATTTCTTGTACACATGGTTTGTTTAGTTTCCCTGCAGTCCAACCATCAAACAACAATTCCATATCGAAGAGGCAACTGTTCCATTCACTTCATAACAATGATGTGAAGCGATCAAGTCACCACTCCATCATATAACTCAGTAGTCTACAATGGTTAACCATGGTCCACCTCTATGTCCATCAACATGACAAACACTATCAACGACAAACTAGAAATTCCAACCGATAGATCAAGTTTCCCCAATGTCCAAAGAGAACCATCACAACCATGAAATTCACCAAGAGTCACACAGAAGACCAACTGGAATAGACCAATAGCAAGAACAACACTATCAGTGTGAGATCAATAAGTCTCATCAAGTTCACAAGTCACCTTAATGGTGTTCAACTCACTGCAGTTCAGAACCTTTCATCGACAAGAGTCACACCGAACACAACCCATCGGCTAGACATCTACTGTCAGAGAAACCTTGAGAACGCAACCTGATAGACCATCACACACTGACCAAGCACCACCAGCCAAACTAACACTGACCAAGCTTCATTGTCTAGACTCACACCGAACAAATCATATCGACTATAGATCCAAGTTATCAGTAAGATGCATTCCAAAGTCTTGTGTCAGCCCAACAATTTTTTCATTGACAAGACTTACACCAATTAGACCTATCAGCTAGACTAACACAGTTTCTTCAACATTATTAGGTCTACTTGAAGACCAATGTCATCCTGACGCAGTTCACTTTGGAAGGAGTCTTCCCAATAGAACTCTTCGGATAGACCACAAGCACCAGAGTGACATTGACAAGTCATCTTGATAACCAATGTCACCCTGATTTTAACATCGGCCAAAGTCATACCAAAACTTATCTAGGCTACTTTGCATACATTCCTAAGATTTCCAAGAGACTCACCCACAAACCTCATTGGCTAGATAACTACTCTCAATATGAAATAGGGAACTCACATCAACATTTCAAGTCACTCTGATAGTTCTCTTTAGCAAGACCGATCACATGTCACATCGATCTGAACACTTCAAGCCTTCAAGACTAAATATCTCATCAGGAGGATATCTCAGGTGTCTCACCATTTTTCTCTTACAGGAGGTTTAGGTCAACAAGATTGAGGCACGTGTTTCCAACATTTTTTCCATAATGATCCTACACATACCCATTAGTAGTATGATATAAAATTTATTGGAGACTGTAGTCTTGAGAGATTTTGCTAAAAGAGGGAGATGAGAATACTAAAAAAAATCATATATTGGCTCAGATGAGAAAAGATAAAAGTTCCCTTTTCTCAATTCAACATAGTGTTTTAGGAGATACTTTAACAAAGGAAGAAGACATTCAAGAAGAGGGAGTTAATTTTTTCTCAAATTTGCTTTCTGCACCTTCAAATCAATCCATTTAGGCGGGGAAGGAAAGGGAGGAAAGGTTGGAAGAAATACCAACTATGAACCCCTAAACCTGCAAATGCACAATAACAACAAAGCACATTAATTTGTTAGTTCAAATGCATGTATACAAGAGTGAGAGATTCCCCATAAAATCCATCTATTCAAGCCAAAATTAGGAAATAAATAACAAAACTCAAATAACAATGAAAGCAATCATAATTGAGCTAATAACATGATGATCTTATGGGGGAATTGGTGCCAATGAAGTGTTGCAATTTGCCCTTTCCCAATTCCTAAGTAGCAATGATATGTGAATCTAGAAATGGTCAAACCTCCAAAGAGATTTGAGCATAACCTTGGTATCAAATGTGACAAAATGATGAATACTTGGATATGATGAGAAAAATTAGTTCTCAATTGGAGAGAGTAACTTTGCATGTGAATTGTGGATGATGATGGATTTCAGCATAGTAAGTCTACTCAAATTGTGGATGTTTGAATGAGAGGAAGAGTCTCTCATTTATATATTTCCAAAATGGAAGAATGAGTGAAAATAAGCAATGTGGGATCATTCAACATCCAATGGCCAAGTGCCACTTGTCAAGATGTGAATGGTTGAGGAATGAGCACATTTTGGTCAATGTGCATGATAAATGCCATTGGATTCAAATTTTGAATGTGACATGTGAGAGGGAAAGAGAAATGGAGTTAATGTCACTTGGCTCAATGCCAAAGACATGTAAGAGGCATTGAATGCCTTGTTGGAAGGACCAAGTCCACTTGGCCTTTTTGAATTCAAATGAGGGAATATTTCCTTTTGATGCTTTGTGAGGGAAAATAGATGAATTAAATAAATCAAAGTAATTGATTTATTGTGCAACTTGAATTCTCTAGAGGATTTTAATGAGAGAGATTAACTTAATCATGGTTTTGATTAAATTTATGAAGAATTAGATGATGTGACCATTTAGACTTAAATTTATGAATTGATTTAAATCAAATTGAGAGGAAATGATTAATTAAATAAATGATTTTGATTTATTTAACTAAGGAGGAATATGTTAGATTTAAATTAAATAATGTTTTAATTTATTTAATTTAATAAGAGGACTTTAGAGATTTAATTTAAATAAAATGAATTATTTAAATGAAAAGAGAAAGATGATTAATTAAATTAAATTGATTAATTTAATCACCAAAGGAGAAAGACCTAATTAAATAAATAATTATTTATTTAATTAAGGGATGAAAGGTGTTGATGAGCTAAGAGTATGATTCAAGATGAAATGATGTTAGTAGGATCGGAATCAGGTGCATGTATATTTTACGTGTCTGCATTTTTCCCCTCTTTGAAGCAATGTACTTGTTGCATTGATTCAAAGAATGAACTGTTGTGATCAAAGTTCAAAATTTCCTGATTTTTTTTTAGATGCCCCATTGTTGCCCTAGCAAGAAGGATTATGCTGGTATATTGCCCCCTCGAGAGATCGAGCGGAAATGTATGATTTTTTGATCGAAATCGTGATAATGCGAGAGGAGTGGTTCTATTGATAAGAGGAGGTAAGATAATTCTTTGATGTAGACAATTCTAATGATGTATAGACAGTCATCGGCCATGGGTAGCCTCATGTATATTTTGATACAACACACCGTTTTTGGATAGAAATGTTAGTAAAGATAGAAGAATAAGAAGAAGAAGATGGATGAAAGGAGGATCCACACAAGTTCACAATATTACTGATGATGATGATGTATTGCATTGCTAGGAGTTGGGATTTTCAAAGGGCCAATTACATTATGTTTGATAACACACATAGGTATAATGCATTAAGGTATAATGGACTAGGATGGCGTGGTATCTAGTGTGATGGACTTTGAATCATCAATCAGATAGGAGTATTCTTGTTCACACTTGACATACGGAAACCTTGCTAGGACGAACCTAACAAAGCAAGTATTCACCAAGTTATTTTACAAGAATATCCAACAAGCAGAGCAAATAAAAAAGATAATGATCCTTGCCCCATTCCTTTCTCTCTAAACCTGTTTTGTTTAGGCATCATCGAGAGGTCCTTGGAATGAGCACAAAATAAGATAAGTCATAAAGACCAAGATAAAGTAAATAGACAAGCTAATGTTCTTCGTATCGCTAGCCGAGGCTAAACTATTGTGAGGGGTACCTGATGCTTATGTCCATCGTAGGAAAGCTTCATCCTAGGACATGTAGTGATCAGGGTTTTGGTGAGACTGATTTGATGATAAGCTATTGATACTCCGAGTTGACCGACTTGCTTGCTTACTAACTTAGGCTTGAGACTCTGACGAATAGGTGTTCACTTTTGAACCTGCTAGACTTGCTTCTGACTGACTCACCAAAGGGTGAAAGTGATGACTGATTTTATTAGAAATGATGACAATCACGGGTGAAAGCGAGATGAAATGGATGCACCATTTTGGGTTTTCAGAATATTTTGATGCTATTTTTGGATTTTGAAGATGTTTTACAAATATTTTTGGATTTTCAAGATTTAAGACGAAGAGACTAACTTAAAGACCTATCCTAGGGGTCTCAGGAGCTGATCCATAGATTACCCTTGCCTACATTATACACATAGAGACCACGTAGTTCGACTAACAACAAACTTGACTCAATGATAAGATGGACAAATGGAATGCCAATTTATTGCTTAAAGGACTGACTTAAGATGCAGACTAGATGGGCAAATGGATTGCCAGTGCGACGGACGCCTAAGGACTGACCCTAACTGTCTTGGGGGATGATGAAAGATCAACCTTGCCTACGTTCAAGCTCAGAGACAATGTAGTTCGACCCAGGTGGAAGACTGACAAGACTCAATGATGAAATTTTTGAGGATTTCTGATATTTTGACATGTTTTTTGATGATTTGGATGTTTTTGAATTTTCGCATGATTTTGACAATTTGGATATGAACATGCATGACGATATCAGTGCTTTGTTTTAACATTTTGTTGAAATACAAGCTTAAGGTTGATTGATCAGATCAATGGATTGATAGTTTGACTAAGTGTGTTAAGTCAGACAAAAGTGATAATGCACTTGTAAAATCTAGGAAGTTGTGTTATCCTAGAGTAAACTCGTACAAAAAGGATAATTTGGCTAGGTGTGTTAAGCCAAACGAGGTGATTATGGATTTGATAATTTGGCTAAGTGTGTTAAGCCAAACAAAGATGATAATGAACTTGTAAACCCCAGGAAGTTGTGTTATCCCAGAGTAAACTAGTGCACAAGATGATAGTTTGACTAAGTGTGTTAAGTCAAACAAGGTGATGATTGATTGGATTCGATTGATCAAGATTGATGAAGCTCGATTTGGAACAAATTTTTTTTGATGATTTGATGTGATGCTGACATGCACATTAGATGTGACTAATATTGATTGTTCAGATTGATGTTCGACAAAAGATAAATCTTGATAAAGAACATCGTCCTATCAAAATATGACATGGCTAGTGATTCAGATTTTTGTCTCACAAATGCTTCACCAATTTACTTTCATAGTTTTCCACTGTTCAGATTACCAAATAAGTTAGAGGATATATATCAAAATTTTATTCTCGAAGCAAGATACAAACATCTTCCCCCAATGTCTAGTAATGTATGAATGACCATGGGTGGATTCTTGGATTCTTGGATATGGATTATCTTGCGATAGGATAAGGTGTTTAAAAAGCGGATGCACCTTTGGATAGTGGTTCAAGGTTCAGATAGTGTTGGGTAGGATGGGATCAATGAAAATGACCCACGTCAATATGTCTACCATAAAGTAAGTGTGCAACAAACCTTCATCAAGTTCAAGATAAGGTAGATAAATGGAAATGTGTTGGATAATGGTTCATGATGAACGGATGATATGGCTTTATTATGCATGAAATGTTGGCTTTACTATGGATGCGATAAGATGCTTTCTTCTGAACTGGCACATGTAGATGCTCGATTCTACACATTATTCCCATTTTCCAGGTTTTCATCATGGTACTTGTCCAAAGCGTCACCGAAGTGGTTTTCACTAGAGGATGATTTTTCTCTTTACTGTTTTCAATCCATTTTTTTGGATTTTTTTTTTTTGTATTTTCTGAGAGATTTTAAGCTGATGCTGAACCACCTGGTGGTGCTGATGTTGATGATTCTTTCATAATGTGCCATCAATATCCTATTTGAAGAAGTTGCTTTGCCAAGATACGTGCACATGAATGCAACATTTGAGAAATTTGTTCTGCTTTGTTGATACTGGAGTTAACTCTGTCTTTGTGCGCACATCGTGATAGAGTGCCTTTTGAATCCTTACGATGAAGGGTCGCTGCCAATACATGGTCAATGTGAGAATTGGATATCATGCATGGAGGCATGGATGGAGTGTGTTTAGGTATAAAAGATGGATTGGTTGAAAGTTTGGAACCTTTGACTCTCCAAACTTGGGAAGATGAGCAATAATGGGTGGATACGGAAGTGTTTGTGGAATTAGGACCAACTACTTGATAAACTTTGTACATTGCTTGAGAAGCTTTCTTTTACTTTTTTGGACGTCTTGAATGGATACTATTCCCCTTTTTTATTTTTCCCCATAGTTTCTTTGACTGATGGAGTTTGATAGGGATAATCTTTCTTTGTATTCTTTGGTATCCATATGTATTTGATTTGTCCAATATGCTTCTTAGCTTCTTTTGCTTTGATAATATTCTTCATGCTTTGATTTGAATCTTTCTTTTGATGTTGGTCCCAATCTATGGATGGGGTGATGGGTTGATGAAGATTCATGACGTGGCTGGTTGTAGTATTGGCATTGGTTTCATCATAAGGATCCTTCGTGCCATCAATGTTCTTGATCTTGATTAATGTCAAAATTTCTTTCAACATGCTTTGGATCAAGTTCTTGACATGGGTCAATTTCAAAGGATGGATTTCTTTTAAAGAGTTCTTGGATATCGTCATAAGGCATTGGAAGTGGCTCAATATCCTCTTGATCTTTGAGTGGACTTGGATCAAATGGTGAGTTGAGAATTTCTTCAATATCTATAACCATGAGGTCAAAGGATGTCAATATGTCTTGGAAAGGCCCATTTCTAGACTTTGGTGAAAGAGGTTGATCATGATTTGGAATAAGTTCTTGGGATATGTCCTCTAACTCGTTAGGTGATGTACAGACATTGTCAACATGATCATTGGTGGATGGATCTTGGTTCATGTCGATAGGATCAAATAACATCAACACTCCTTGAAATAGATCTTTGTAGGAGGGGTCTTGATCATGACTAAAAAATGGCTCTTGATGTACGTTGATTTGATCATCATATGAGGTGGAAAAACCTTCAAGGTGTTCATCGATGGATAGATTTTGATTATTGTTTTTAACAATTGTGGTGGGAGTTTGTTGCAAACTCTGTTGTGGGTGTAAGGCCTGTGTTTGCTGGTGAGCCAACAACACTTGTTGTTGGTCCTGTTGTTTTGCCAACAATTCTTTTTGTTTGGCTTGTTGTTGAGCTGCTTGTTGATGGATTGCTTGCAATAGTGCCCAGAATTGTGCTTGATCATGTGCTTACGCTTGTTCTTGTGCATGCGCTTGGGATTGAGCATGTGCTTGTTGATGATTCCATGGGGGAATTGGTGCCAATGAAGTGTTGCAATTGGCCCTTTCCCAATTCCTAAGTTGTGATGTGAGTTGATCTAGAAATGGTCAAATATCCAAAGAGATTTGAGCATAACCTTGGTATCAAATGTGACAAAATGATGAATGCTTGGATATGATGAGAAAAATTAGTTCTCAATTGGAGAGAGTAACTTTGCATGTGAATTGTGGATGAAGATTGAGGAGAAGAGTCTCCAATTTATAGACTTATATTTGGAAGAAGTGAGCAAGATTAAGCAATGTGGGACAAAAGATAGTCCAATGGCATTGTGCCACTTGTCCACATGTGATTGGATGAGGAATGAGCACATTTTGGCCAATGTGCATGATAAATGCATAAATTTGAATTTTAAATGGTGAGTTGACTTGTTGAAGGGGGAAGAGAAGTGAAGTTAATGTCACTTGGCTCATGTCCTTAAACCTGAAAATGCACAATAACAACAAAGCACATTAATTTGTTAGTTCAAATGCATGTATACAAGAGTGAGAGATTCCCCATAAAATCCATCTATTCAAACTACTATTAGAAAATAAAGAACAAACACAAATAACATGAAAGTAAATCCTAATCTAGCCAATAGATTGATGATCCCATGGGGGAATTGGTTCCAATGAAGTGTTGCAATTGGCCCTTTCCCAATTCCTAAGTTGTGATGAGAGTTGATCTAGAAATGGTCAAATCTCCAAAGAGATTTGAGCATAACCTTGGTATCAAATGTGACAAAATGATGAATGCTTGGATATGATGAGAAAAATTAGTTCTCAATTGAAGAGAGTAACTTTGCATGTGAATTGTGGATGATGATGGATTTGAGCATAGTAGGTCTACTCAAATTGTGGATGTTTGAATGAGAGGAAGAGTCTCTCATTTATAGATTTCCAAAATGGAAGAATGAGTGAAAATAAGCAACGTGGGATCATTCAATATCCAATGGCCAAGTGCCACTTGTCAAGATGTGAATGGTTGAGGAATGAGCACATTTTGGTCAATGTGCATGATAAATGCCATTGGATTCAAATTTGAATTTTCAATGTGACATGTGAGAGGGAAAGAGAAATGGAGTTAATGTCACTTGGCTCAATGCCAAGGACATGTAAGAGGCATTGAATGCCTTATTGGAAGGACCAAGTCCACTTGGCCTTTTTGAATTCAAATGAGGGAATATTCCCTTTTGATGCTTTGTGAGGGAAAATAGATGAATTAAATAAATCAAAGTAATTGATTTATTGTGCAACTTGCATTCTCTAGAGGATTTTAATGAGAGAGATTAACTTAATCATGGTTTTGATTAAATTAATGAAGAATTAGATGATGTGACCATTTAGAATTAAATTTATGAATTGATTTAAATCAAATTGAGAGGAAATGATTAATTAAATAAATGATTTTGATTTACTTAACTAAGGAGGAATATGTTAGATTTAAATTAAATAATGTTTTAATTTATTTAATTTAATAAGAGGACTTTAGAGATTTAATTTAAATAAAATGAATTATTTAAATGAACAGAGAAAGATGATTAATTAAATTAAATTGATTAATTTAATCACCAGAGGAGAAAGACCTAATTAAATAAATAATTATTTATTTAATTAAGGGATGAAAGGTGTTGATGAGCTAAGAGTATGATTCAAGATGAAACAATGTTAGTAGGATCGGAATTAGGTGTATGCATATTTTATGTGTCTACACCAACATTAGTAACTCAAGAGGAAAATGATCTTCTTCTAAATCCATTCACACTAGAAGAGTTACAGGTAGTACTGTTTTCTATCTCCTTAGATAAGGCACTAGAACTAGATGATTTTGCAGCAAGACTTTTCAGAAATGTTGGGAGTTCATTAGGAAGGACCTATTACAAGAATTGGAAGAACAAGAAACTCAAGCATGATGCTAAAATAGTTTAATGTGACACACATTTCTCTCATTGTAAAGGTGAATACACCAAATTCTTTCTCAGAATTTAGACCAATTTCACTCTGTAATACTGTTTTAAATTTTTTACAAAAGAAATTTACTTAGGCTTGGTGCCTATCATTTCTAAAATAACTTCAGAGGAACAAGGAGGATTTATTCCTAGTAGAGAAATGGCTGAAGGTGCTTTGGTAGCACATGAAGTCTTGCACTCCATTATAATAAAATCTATTCCTTCTTTGATCATTAAGTTGGATATGATGAAGGCATATGATAGGGTAGATTGGTGTTTTCTAATGCAAGTATTAAAAAAGTTTGGTTTCCATTCTAAATGATGCAAGTGAATTTTTTTCATGTTTGGAAAGGGTGAAGTTTTCAATCCTAGTCAATGGATCACTTGTAGGGTTTTATAGTTAACTCAGGGTGTTAGAAAAGGGGATCCATTATAGCCATTTATTTTTATTATCTTGGCAGAGGCATTGAGTAGGTATGTGCAAAAGGCTCACATACAAGGTATTTGGAAAGGAACTATAATTCCTTCTATAGACACAACTACAACAAATTCTTTATTTTAAAATGATCTACAATTTTATTTGGTAGGGCAACAATCTTGGAAGCTACACAAATTAAGTATATTTTGAATAAATATACTTGTGCATCGGGGCAAAAGGTTAACACAAGCAAATCGAAGATATATATCTTCAATACAATAACAACTTTAAAAGATCAAACTGTGAGAGTATTGTGTTTTCCAACAAGTAGATCTTCCATGTTAGGAATTCCTTCATTCACAGGAGAAAACAGGGTATCCTATTAGGACAAGGTCATACAGATTATATAGAAAATAATTGTGGGCATGATGGGAAGGTGGTTATCATTATCAGGAAGGATTCTAATAGTTAAATTTGTTCTATCTGCAATTCCAAATTATTATATGGCTATTTTGAAAGCACCCAAAACTATCGTTGTGCAAATTGAAAAGTTGATTAGAAACTTTCTATGGAAGGGTAATATGGATAGTAAAAATAATATTCCTCTTTTTTCAATTCAAGACATGTAGAGAAAAATTGAAAGGTGGAACAGGGATCCATAATATGAGAGCAAGGAATTTTTCACTAGGTGCAAAGCTGGTTTGGTATATGCACTCAAAGCCACAAGCCAAATGGTGAAAAATTATGGAAAATAAATATCTAGATATTGATGCATCAAACCACATTTTTTCCATTTCAAATCCACCACAAGGATATATTATGTGGAACTTTTTATTAACTTGTAGATGAGTAATAATCTCGTACATAACTTGGGATATTAACAATCAAGAAAATGTGAAGTTCTGGGAGGATTTATGGTAGGGATCTCCTCCTCTGAGTGTTGATTTTTAGATAATAGAAAATCATATAATTCCAATTTGGGGAACAAAATTCAAAGATGTAAGATCCGAGAATTTTCACTTAATAGTTATATCCTTTAATTTCCATTATAATTTAATTAAAATAAATTAGTTATAAAATGGTGCGGAGAAAGAAGAATAATTAAATTACTTTATTATCATGTCAAAAGGGGTTTCATGCATTAACGATTCAATAAGAATATCAATACAAGGTCGTGCCTTTACATAATCTAGCCATGAAGGCTTACACAAAGATATGCAATATACACAAATTCAAATACTGAAATGCAAACTAAGGAGATAACAAGATCATAAATGCAACCACAAAGAACCACAACATAGAGATTTCGATGAGTGGAAAACCCTTGTAGGGATGAAAAACCACTCATAAAAGTGCCTCATTGCCTTAATGAAATGCCTCACTAATAGATCCTTACAGCTACAAAATCTCACTTGTTACAAGATGCCTTACTAGCAATGATACAAGATGCCTCTCTAGCAATGATCATATGGTCTTCCTGACATGACCATTTACAACTTCAATAAAAATTTATGAATAATAAAGAAAACAACTACAAAGGATCACACGGTTCCTCAACATAACAATTATCTTCTAAACACTTCCACATTTCATATTTTAATATTCATAAGAACTAGAATCTTAACATACAAATAGCCCACTGTCTTGGATGTAGTTACAATATATACATACGATACATGCATGATGACTTGGCATGGTGAGTTACTATTACATCAATGATGATAAGAATACTTTATAAAAAGGTAACACTATTTAATATTTTTAATAAACAAGATTCCTAATTTTCCTTCCAAGTGATGAAATATAGAATAAATGCATACGGCTATGTGTAGGATCATGATGGGCCAAAAAGTGGCGATATGTAAGCCATATGATGGCCCATGTGGCTGACGACATTTTTTTTACCCAAAATTGATGAAACAAAAAGGGTTTTTAGAGGAGATTCTTAGCTTTCCACCAATATAAATTATGCTTTACTTTGAATTTAATAAATAATTATTATTCATTTTCTATTAGAATTACGAATAAAGTCCTGATTGATAGGCTAATTGAAAAAAATCTATAAATTTTAAACGGTATCACATTTTTTGAATCCGAAACATGCATCACATTCTATGCTTTGTATACTATAGTTTTTTAAAAAAAAAAAAAAATTCATGAATTTTTGACCAAGTTAAGGTGGTTAGACAGACGAGCTTTTATATTTTTTAAAATTTGTAATAAACAATTCATAATTAATTATTTACTTGGAAAAAAATTATAAAAAAATATGCATCACATCAGGACATGAGTCCTCTACTTATATCTAAAATATTATAAACAAATATTATCATTTTATTGTGGTTAGGGTGGTCAGACAGACACCTACTTCTTATTTTTACCCTGAAATTTAAATACTACTGCATTGAAATTTCAAATTTTCACCAAAAAGATTTATTTATTTTAAATAAAGGTCTAGTAGTTTAGAAACAACATTCAATTTTCTACAAATTCTATTTTTACATTTTTTTGAAATAATATAGATAACTTATTCAAATTTTTATGTCAAGTTGTCTAACTCTGATTTTTTGTCTTTTTATTGCCACTTAAGGGCCTATTTTTTCCATGATGATCCTGCACATACCCATACTTAACAAGTTCCCTCAATTTCTCTTAAAATGATGTAATCTTAGATCTATACTTCTCTAAAAAAAATACACTCGTATACATCTAAGACATTCTATGTAATCTCTAAATCTTCATATTCAACATGCTAAACCTATTCAACTAACTATCTATTTCCAACATATTTCATATACTCATTGGACATGTAACACATCCCACAATTTCATTTAAATAAAATAGAAGATTTAAATATCTAAGTCATAATTACTTTATAATTGATTACTTTATAATTTTACACAATTAAATTTTACATAAAACTAAATCATATTAAATTATATTTTCAATGGGCTGAAATCAGGTTGTTAACTACAACTATGACATTAAACGAAGAAAGGTTCAAGGAACAATGGCAAATAAAGAATGCAGCAGAAACCAGCCAAAGGAACTCTAAGGGCAATACATTCAAATTCTTGACTAAGTGGGACAAATATCAAAATTTTAATACTATAGTTACATGCATACTCAAAAAGCTCAATGGGTTTTAGTGAGTAAAAGGTTGTGAGAAAACATATAAAATTGATGATATTATGGAGGATATGTAAGTCTAATCACACAATACAATAACATCCAAAAAATCGAGTACTTTAGCAGCCCAATATAAATGATACTACAGATTATGATGCTTGGCAACCATGGTGTGGTAGTAAGGCATGGCAAATGTTATAATGGTGATCCAGGCTCAAATCTTGGTGTAAAGGAACTGATATTGGCCAAATGCATGTCCCAAGTTAATTTTGATAGATACTCCATGGTACAGCTTCTCATCCAAATATGTATCTAAGTTCTACAAAAAATTGTCCCACGCATTAAACGTTGGAAAGTGAGTGATTATTGTTTAGTAGTTTACCAACCAGTAATCTATTCTATTCTCAATGGAGTAGAATTTCAATTCTGAAAATATAAGCCTCGCGGCATAAATCCAACAATAGATTAGGGAGTTTGTATTACTTTTCATGAAAAATCTTTGTTCCCTCATTTTTTGTTGAATTGATTTTTTTTCTACTCTAGAATATTAATTCCCACCATATATTTCTTCAAATTGCTGTTTAATATTTTGAAATGCTTATAATTGTAGACAGCTTCCTTAGTATTTTATGATTTTAAATTCTTCAATTGATTTTTCAAATATATACAATCTTAGGAAGCATATTAAGCTGAAGAAATGACAAGAAGGTTGGCCATAGAGAGCATTGGTACAGGAGATGGGCATGGCTCTTCTAAGCCATCCACTGAGATGGTTTTCTAAAAAAAAATAGTATCCTGGTTTCTAGAGAGGCCTGTTGGAAAAGCTAATCTTGAGCAGCCACAAAAGAGTGCATTTAATGCACAACTTGATATGATCCGTTGGGATCCTCCACCTGATGTGCCCAATGCTAGCCAATTAATTTTGGCAGAGAATTAACTCTTGGTAGGTGAATTTGAATTGAGCGCCAATTTTGGAAAAGGCTGGGGAAGACAAAAGAACATAATAGAATGTTTTTCTATAAGAGAAAGAAGAAGAATTGAAGACAGAAGATAGAGAGCAGCAGAAGAATTGGAGGAATGTTCAGGTGAACCTACAGCAGTAGAGGAAAGTGCTCCAGAATATTGACAAAGGCCCAGTGCTCCGGAATGTTTGCAACAACACACAACAGCAACTAGTTTGCTCCAGAACATGCATAGGTTTTGTATGAAGGAATGTACAAAGCCTTGCTCTGATTTTTTGTATGTAAGCATTAAAGTTTGTAATATTTTTGGTTTAGTTGAATGAAACAAGAAAATATTCTGCCTCTTCTTGCTGTCCATTTTATCTGGTTTGTGTTTTCTTCTTTGTCCACTGTAGTTGGGTTTTATTTTATCCAACAGAATGGTATCAGAGCCCTAAACTTTCTGGGAATTTCATTTTCAAAGCCCTAGCTCAAGTCCTAGGTTTGTTGTGATAGAAGCCTTGCTTCTGGGTATTTGGAAAGCCCTAGTTTTCTAGGAAGTGAAGAAAAACTCTTTAGTTTTTTTGGGTATTTGTAGTTTCCCCCATTTAGCAAAATGGCTGGAGGAGACAGTAGGAGTTGGCAGTAGCCACCTTTTTTTGATGGAAAAAGTTATGATGTCTGGGAAAAGAAAATGAAAACCATTCTTGTAACAAATGATTTGTGGGAAATAGTATCAAATGGGTTCACAGATGTGACTGACCCAAATGCATATGCAACATTGACCAATCCCCAACAGAACTAGTTGAAAGAGACAAGAAAGAATGATGCTAAAGCCCTCAACTTGATTGATGCAGCCTTAAGAGAGGCTATTTTCCCTCGAATAGCAGCAGCTTGTTATGCAAAAGAGGCATGGGAAATACTTGAAACCACTTGCAAAGGGACTGAGAAAGTTAGGTCTATGAAACTCCAGCTGCAAAGGAGAGAATTTGAGACCATGCAAATGAAGGACAACGAGTCCATTTTAGATTTTCATACAAGGGCCTCCACCTTGATTAATCAGTTGAGGATAAATGGAGAAACTATGGTAGAACAAAAGATTGTGGAGAAGATTCTTAGAATCCTACCTACAAAATTTGACCCAATGGTTATTGTCATAGAAGAGGCAAAGGACCTCTCAACATTGTCAATTGATGAGCTAATGGGTTCACTTCAAACCCATGAGCAATGCCTAAATAGGTCTGCAAATTCTTCCCAAGAACAAGCCTTCAAAGCACAAACAAATGTAAGATGTAGAGGAAGAGTTCAAAGAGGTAGAGGTAGAAGCAACTCCGGAAGAGGAAGCTCAAACAGCCAAGAGGAAGCCAGCACTTCCCAATTAGACTTTCAAAACACAAGGAATAGTAGCTCAAATCAGAGGAAAGATAAGAGCAACATGCAGTGTTACTACTGTCACAAGTATGGTCACTATGCAAGCGATTGTAGGAAGAAACAACGTGACCAATGGAGCCAAAATGAAAACATCGCGAATGAGAACAAGGTTGAAAATGAAAAAGAGTCACAATTTTTCATTGCGTGCAATCTAGCAGAACAAGGCAGCGCTGAAGTTTGGTACTTGGACAATGGTTGTAGCAACCACATGAGTGGTAACATAAATTTATTTGCCTCCATTGATAGCAGCATCAAGTCTGAAATCAAAATGGGCAACAATGAGAAGGTTCCAGTCAAGGGCAATGGCATAGTGTGCCTACAAACCAAGCATGGTGAAGAAAGACAAATTCATGATGTCTTTTATGCCCCAGGAATGAAACATAATCTTTTGAGAATTGGATAGATGGTCCAAAATGGCTATAGGGTGCTGATGGAGAAAGGAGAGTGCATCATCTATGACAAGGAAGGAAGCAAGATAGTTACGACAGTGGTTCAAATGACAAAGAACCGAATGTTTCCCCTCAAAATGCAAATCTCAGCACAGTCAAAAGGCTCACAGCAGTCAACCTTCAAATCAGTCATCCAAGACCCATCCAAGCTTTGGCATTTGAGGTATGGGAATTTAAGTTATTCTAGTTTAAGTATTTTAGCTAAAAAAGGCATGGTTAGGGGCCTACCAACAATTGTAGAGCCCGATAGAAAGTGTGAAGCATGCATCCTACGTAAACAGCATAGGCAACCTTTTCAATCAGGGCATTCTAGGAGAGCAAAAGCACCATTAGAGTTGGTGTATTCAGATTTGTGTGGTCCCATGAAGACCCCAACACTAGGAGGAAATGTTTATTTCATGACACTCATAGATGACTATAGTATAAAAATCTGGGTGTATCTTTTGAAGAACAAATTGGAGGCATTTGATAAGTTCAAGGAGTTTAAGGCCTTGGCTGAAAAGCAAAGCGGCCATTATATCAAAGTCCTTAGAACGGACAGAGGGGGAGAGTATATCTCTCAAGAGTTTATGATTTTTTGTAAGTCTCAAGGTATTCAGAGACAACTCATAACCAGGTGTACTCCACAACAAAATGGAGTGGCTAAAAGAAAAAATAGAACAATCACGGAGATGGCAGCAAGCATGTTGAAGGAAAAAGGTTTATAAAATGAATTTGGGGTGATGTTGTAGCAATAGCACTTTACATCTTGAATAGGTGCCCCACAAAGGTTGTTCGTGATCGGATTCCACAAGAAGCGTGGACAAAATGCAAATGGAGTGTTGAGCATTTGAGAATATTTGGATGTGTGGCATATGCTCTCGTGCCAAAGGAGAAAAGGCAAAAATTTGATGACAAAGGTGAAAAATGCATTTTCATAGGCTATAGTGAAGAATCCAAAGCCTATAGATTGTATAATCGCATCACCAAGAAAGTGGTTATCAGTAGGGACATTGAGTTCATTGAAAATGAATCATGGGATGGAACAATTGATAGCAACACAGGTATTTCGGTTTCAATACCTTTTGAGGATGAAGAAGTTGTAGAAGGAAGATGCTCTGGAACCTTACAGCAAGGTGACAATTCAGAAAACAGCAGCAGCAGCTCCGAAACCTTTCAGCAAGGCAGATGCTCCAGAACTATACAGCAACAGTCTTCTTCATTAGAACAATAGTCAAGTAGCTCCAGAAATTCAAACCCTACGCTTGCATCATTAATGCCACAAAAGACTAGAAGCATGAGGGAAATTTATGACAACACAAGGTATTTAGATTTTGATGAGAATTTGGATTTTGCTTTGTTTTCTCACAGTGATCCAATGTATTTTGAAGAAGCTATGAAAGAAGAAAAATGGTGTAACGCCATGGATGAAGAGCTGGATGCTATAGTGAGAAACAAAACATGGCAGCTCACTTATTTACCCAAAGGGAAATCAGCCATTGGAGTTAAGTGGGTCTATAAGACCAAATGCACTGTTGATGGTAAGGTTGAAAGACATAAAGCAAGGCTAGTTGTTAAGGGATACAAATAGCAGCCTGGAAGAGACTATGATGAGACTTTTGCACCAGTTGCAAGGCTGGAAACAGTGCGAGCAGTCCTAGCAATTGCAGCCCAGCACAAATGGAAAGTACTAGAGATGGATGTAAATTTAGCCTTCTTGAATGGAGTGCTGAAAGAAGAGGTGTATGTGGAGTAGCCACCTGGCTATGAAGTTCCAGGGAAAGAAGACAAAGTCTATAGGCTCCGGAAAGCTCTCAATGGGCTGAAACAAGAACCACGAGCATGGTACAACATAATTGATACGTACCTCTTGAGCAATGGATTCAACAAAAGTGGCAGTGAGCCCACACTCTACATCAAGATAGCCAATGGTGAGATTCTTATTACTGTTTTGTATGTAGATGATTTAATTTTCATAGGTAATAGTAATCTTTTCATTGCTGATTTCAAAGAGGCAATGAAAAATGAGTTTGAAATGACAGACCTAGGCTTGCTAAAATATTTCCTAGGCATAAAGGTTCAACAAACAAATGATGGCATCTTTATTTCTCAAACAAGTTATGCTAATCAAATCTTGAAAAGATTTAAAATGTTGGACAACAAAGCAGCCCCAACTCCAATAGCTATATGTAGACATGGAAAATGTACATTCTCGATCTGGCACATTTGATCCAAATTACTAACGACATTTCCTCTTAAATCATACTCTCAACACTTCATCATATTCTATCTCTTAATTTAATAAATCATTGTTTATTTGATTAAGTCTTCCTCTTTCGATAATTAAATTAATCAATTTAATTTAATTGACCTTATATCTCTGTTTAATTAAATAAATCTTTTTATTTGATTAAATTCTCTAAAGTCCTCTTATTAAATTAAGTAAATTAAAACCTTATTTGATTTAATCTAACATATTCCTCCTTAGTTAAATAAATCAAATCATTTATTTAATTAAATCATTTCCCCTCAATTCTGATTTAAATTAATTCACCTATTTGAGTCAAAATGGTCAAATCATCTAATTCTTCATTAAATTAATCAAAACCTTGATTAAGTTAATCCCTCTCACTAAAATCCTCTAGATTTTGCAAGTTGCACAATAAATCAATTACTTTGATTTATTAATTCATCTATTTTCCCTCACAAAGCATCAAAAGGGAATATTCCCTTAATTTGAATTCAAATTCAATGGGTACTTCCAACAAGGCATTTAATGCCTCTTACATGTCCTTAGCCTTGAGCCAAGTGACATTAACTCCATTTCCCTTCCCTCTAAACTTGCCAACTTTCAAATTCAAATTTGAATCTTATGGCATTTATCATGCACATTGATCAAAATGTGCACAACCATCAACCATTCACATCTTGACAAGTGGCACTTGGCCATTGGATGTTGAATGATCCCACATTGCTCAAACTCACTCTTCTTCCAATCTTTGAAATCTATAAATTGGAGACTCTTCTCCTCAATCAACATCCACAATTTGAGTAAACTTATTATACTCAAATCCACAACTCATATGCAAAGTTACTCTCTACAATTGAGAACTAATTTTGCCAATTTCATCCAATTATCCACCATATTTGAGATTTTGTAACAAGGTTATGCTCAAATCTCTTTGGAGATTTGACCATTTCTATCATTCAATCAAGCATTTAGGAATTGGGAAAGGGCCAATTGCAACAATCCATTGGCACCAATTCCCCCATGGAATCATCATGTTATTAGCTTAATTAAGATAGAGTTTCTTTTGAAATTTACTTGTGTTCTTCATTTCTTAGTTAAGTTTGAATAAATGGATTTTTATGGGGAATCCCTCATTGTTTGCATGCATTCTTGAACTAACACTAACAATGTTTGGCTTCTTTGTGCAATTGCAGGTTTAGGGGTTCACATTTTGGTGCTAGAAGGAGGGCTTGAAGTTCTAAAACACGTTTTTAAAAAAAATTTGTGCCTTTTTTGTGCAGGTCCAGAATGAAATGCAAATGATAAATTATGCGATGCATGTGCTCTGTTGCAATGCATTTTCCATTTGAAACAATGCATGTGCTCTGTTGCACCGCATTTGCCTTCTGAAATGACGCATACGCTCTGCTGCACCGCATTTGACTTTTAAAATGACGCATTTGCTCCCGCGCGCCGCATCCGCCTGACAAATACTCTCTGCCATGCCACATTTGTTCTGTCACTGTATTTTGCGAGCCGCATTTGCTCTGTTGCTGTGCTTTACTTTTTTACCGAGCTGCATTCCCATTTCTGAGCCGCATTTGATATTATTTGCTCTGTAGCCGCATCTATTTTTTCCAAGCCGCATTTGCCTGAGCCGCATCTGCTTGCGCCGCAAATGACTGATACACAGTTTCTGAAAATTTGTTATTAAGTGTTTTTAAACACTCTTGAGAGGAATTATAACCCCTTTTTAAGGATTTTTATTACCTTCTTGCTATTAGGACACACTAAAATTCTTTTGGGCTCTAAAAAGAACAAACAAACTTTTATTTTATGTTATCATGCTTATGTTGTACAAAGTGTTTTTAAACACTAAAGTGTTTTTTAACACTCATTAAAGAATTTGATAAGTTCATTGATCTTAGGACACTAATTTTTCAATTTGGTTCTAAAATTTACAAATCAAATTTTTCTTTCAAAAGTTGCCAAGGGGCTAAAAAGAATTTTAGGCAAACAAACTAGATTTGGTTTGAAAGGTAACAATTGAACAAGGCAAATTCACACTTCTATTTGGTGCTTAAAAAGAATTCATCATTGCTTTGAAGGTTAAAATGAACAAGTGTCTTTTATGTTTTGCAAACTTTTTTACAAATTAACATCACTAAAATACATATGCGCTTCTCTCACGCTTTATAGCAATCTTGAGAATCAAAAGTATTATAGTGATATTAACTTGTCAAAAAGATTGCCTCCACATTTCGATTTGGGCACTTAAAATTGAACAAAGCATGCGAGTGTGAGCATGACATATTGTGGAGGTTTTCCCCTTTGTTTTTCAACAAAGGTTGTGTAAAATGATAGGATATGTTAGCTCGCTATTGTTTATCTTAGAGGGCCTTCCTTGTGGGAAAAAGTAATCACCCAAGGGAACGACCCAACCGGGAACACGCTAAAGCCAAGCGACTTCCAACTGGTATATAAGTGTGGATATTGGAAAGAACAAGGTATTGTCTCATCAACCTAGGAGTGTGAAAGTGCTTGGAAAGAACACATTGCTTGATCTTGAAAACATTTGAAAAATGAACATACACAAAAACCTTGAAATTTCAAACACCTTGTGGGAAATAAATACCTATTGACGAACTTGCCCACTCTTGCTTTCCCTAGGAATGACATTCCTAGAGGTTTCTAAGTGTGCAAATTCTACCATCATTTGTTTCCAATAAGGATAAACATAAGGAACTTTTGCCCTATTTTTCCTCAATTTCCGCATAAAGGACATTGTGGGATGAGAAAGAGAATGGGACACTAGACATATAGTTTGAAAACCTAAGCAATCAAGTGTCTTGGATAAAAAGAACCTCATTTAAACCAAGATAAAGAGAACAATTGAATTACACATGTGTTGTTTCCAATGATTTCCCGCAAGATTAAGATCCCAAAGCTAAAGTTCAAGAAAGTGAGTCTAAAAATCCATAAGCAATGCCTTGAGATGCTCTTTGAAGTAAGGGAAAGACTTGTATACAATTTTTACAAAAAGGCCTCAAGGAACAATCCTGCATTGTATGCATTTTATTGCCAACAAAATCTTGAACTTTTTCAAAGGTTTGCATTTCTCCCGTAGGAAGTCAAGCATGTTCTTTAATACCAAGGTTTTGTAGAGAGAGTCGTATCTAGGTTAAGGTTCAAGATCAAAGTTGTCATTTCCATTCATTCCTCCATCAAGTCAAGTCTCATTTCATCATCAAACCTTTTGAGAACTCTAGAATCAAACATCACGCTAAACTTAGAGGGCTAAATCAACATCATCATATCTTGGCTTAACACACTTAGCCAACATAGTCTCAAATCATTGGACAAATTTTCTTTGAGATAACACAACTTCTTAAAGTCTATTAGTTCTCCAAAGCATTGGCATAACACACTTTGTCAATTCATCCATTTTTGTGCAAGTTCCCTTAGGATAACACAACTTCCTAGGGAAAACAACTTCACAACAATCTTGTTTGACTTAACACATCTAGTCAAATTATCCAATCAATCAAATCAAAAGCCCTTACAAAGTTTAGCACATACATTCAAAAGTTCTCCAAAGGTTTCACTCACTCACCCCATCCATTTAACCCATCACCATTATCACCATCTTTGATCTTTTAGCTTTCCTAGTTCTTCTCTTTTGGACCTAAAAGATTAGGATCGAACAAATCCTAATTTTTTATGGTCCAAACAAGATCTCAACACAAGAAGGACATGGAGACTATCAGAGAAATATCAGCTTCTATGGACATGAGTCATCTAAATACCAAAGTGAGCCTAGCAGGATCAAGCAATCCCCCAAGCAACTCTCCCTTATCATCACAAAATCCTCAAGAGGAGAGTCATCAAGAGGACGACACGAATGAAGACATGGGGATGACACCAAATGAAATCATGGAAATGGCTCAAAATCTAAAGAACCACAAAGTCGTTAGTGCTATGTTCAAATATCTAAATACGATAGCAAGAGGAGGGGTCATGCCCCCTCCTGACCTTAACACAAGCACTAATACAGATGCATCCCCACTATCCAACATCAATCAAGAAGTACTTTGCACCACATCGATCATCACACCAACCTCCCTGAATGTGAACAAGGGGAGTGCCATGTTCCAAGAATTGCAAAAACATAGCCTTGTGGCTAATAAAGAAGCAATCATCACCCCCACACCAGCTACATTTATTCCAAAAAACCCATCTCACCCATATGTCCCACTCACATTTTATAATCCCACTGGTTAATCCTCATTTCACACCACTCCAGCCTATCAATTGAACATACCGACTGACCCACCACATGAGGAAGTTGGCTTGCTTGGAACAATAGAAGATATCAATCCTTTCTCTTTCCAAATAGGTGCATCATCCCTTCCCTCACTTCCGCTCGCATCTGCATCACCTCCTAGAATAGGTCTTCCACCATTGCCCATCGAACTTTTTGTTAATCCAAGCAATCCGACCACCACTTTGAACCCACTTCTTTTACCCATATCTTCACAAAAAATCGCAACTATTCCTATCAATACGGTAAATCCATCCATTGGCCCTCAAGTCTCCCAAAGCATGCCTCATCAAGGGCCAATCATCTCAAACACCCCTCTGACAACCCAAATCACAATCACCACCACAATCCGTCCACCCACCACGATAGTTGGCATGATCCCTGTTCCACCACCAATCCCACTGAAAGCCAACACAACAAATTCATTCACCACTCTAATCCAAACCCTCCAAAAAGCCAACCAACAAAAAATACTACAGCAAAAGCAGCAAGCTCAAGCCCAAGCCCAAGCACAAGCTCAACCTCAAGCCCAAGCCCAAGCGCAAGCTCAAGCTCAAGCCCAAAACCAAGTGCAAGCTCAAGCTCAAGCCCAAGCACAAGCTCAAGCTCAAGCCCAAGTACAAGCGCAAGCTCAAGCTCAAGCTCAAGCCCAAGCCCAAGCCCAAGTGCAAGCTCAAACTCAAGCTCAAGCCCAAGCCCAAGCCCAAGCACAAGCTCAAGCTCAATACCAAGCGCAATTGCAAGCAATCCATCTACAAGCCTACTAGCTAGCCCTACAAGACTTTCAAGCACAACACCAAGCTAAACAACAAGCTTTATTGGCACAATAGCAGCTCGACCAACAACAAGCATTGTTGGCACAACAACAGCTAGACCAACAAAAAGCGTTACTAGCTCAACAGCAGATTGACCAACAACAGGCTTCATGGGAACAATAGCAGATGGACCAACAACAAGCGCTATTGGAACAACAACAACAAGATCAACAACAGGCATTGTTGGCACAAATGCAGGCTTACCAACAAGCTTTAAACGCATAACCAAGCTCACAGCAAACACCAACCAGTACTCCCCCCACCCATCAAACACCTCCAACACCTCACCACTCATTCATCCCACCCCCCGACCCAAGCAAGGATGTCGCAACACAGATCAAATTTCTCTCACAACAAGTGTTGGACCTACAAGAAGGAAAAACCACAAGGACACCAGGCAACTTGTGCCCTTATCCGTTTGATAGAAGTCTCACCATGGTACCATTCCCAAAGGGATTCTAGATCCCCAAATTTGATCAATACAATGGAATGGCCAACCCTGAAAACCACGTCAGGGAATTTCAGGTGCACTGCATGGAAGTCGCATACGATGACACATATCTAATGTGGCTCTTCCCCTGAAGCCTGACTGGTCCAGCTATGGAATGGTTTTCTTGCCTACCCACGGGCATTAAAACATTCGAGGAAATTGTGGAGGCTTTCCTTAAAAATTACTCTTTTAATATGGGTGTGGATATCAGTTTAGAAGAACTATCTACACTCAAACAAAGAAGAGGAGAGTTATTTGCATCCTTCTTGCAAAGATGGTGATCCAAGGCCAATCAGAGCAAGTGGACCATGCCGGAGGAACAACAAGTTTGCACCATCATAGCCAACCTAGATGAAAACTTGGCGTTCTACCTAAAAATGCAGTGCATCACATCTTATGATCAACTGATTCCAAAGGCGCTCAACATCGAAAGAGCCCTTATTGTGCAAGGAGGTGCACCTACATTCACTCCAGCGCAGGATAACCACCCATCCAACAACTACAATGATAAACCTCGAACATGGTCAAGGAACAAAAATATCACGAACGACGGCGTGGTCGATGCTAAGGTAGTCATCAGTGCTCCTAAGCAAAATCATCATCAACCGCAAACTCATAACCACAACAATGTGCAGGCTAATGCGGTAGTAGCACAGTCACAACCACCTTCCACCAGTCAAGTCAACAATGTGGGTAATCAAGGAGGACCGCCTCCCCGCAACAAGTTTCCCCCCAAGAGGAAGTTCACAACCCTTGGCGAATCGATTGAGTCTATCATGAAGAAATTGGTCAAAGAAACTTAATCAAGATCTCTAACTCTGAACAATACACAGAGCCCATGACCAAACCACCGTGGTACAATGAGAATCTCCTATGTGACTTTCACAAAGTCAAAGGACACACCACCACCAACTGCATGAGACTCAAGAATATCATCCAAGACCTCATCAAGGATAAGGTCATTAACATCGAGCAGCCGACCGGAAACCAAGACCTAAAAATATACACGAATCCGATGCCGAATCATAATCAGGGAAATACCCAAGGGAATAATAAGGGTAAACAAAAGTATGCTAGTGCTAATCTAGTATACGAGGAGATAGTCGGATGTGTCAATGAGTTGGTCACCGTCATAAATATCAAGGGAGCCAACAATGACTATGGAGTCACCACACGAGGCGAAAAAGTTACCATTGTCGGGGCACCTGCTAAGACCCCCATTACCAACACAAAGGCCATCCCCTATGATTACAATGTAATTGACCAGCTGAAAAGAACACCCGCGCAAATATCCATCATGGAATTACTAAAAATCTTCGCCGCTCATAGACAGATCCTGGATGAAGCACTAGCTGCCTCTACTATTACCGCTACACTTGACACAGAGCAATTTCGGGCTATGGTAGGTAACATCATGACCCCGAATCTCATCACATTTTCAGACCAAGATTTCCCCCCGCAACCATCTCATAATCGCGCACTCCACCTCTAATTCCTAGTCCATAAAAAGAAATTCAAGCGAGTCTTGGTAGATGGTGGTGCAGGTCTTTATATTTGTTCTCTGAAACTTATAAAGAAATTGGGATTTGCTGAGGATTCCATCAATAAGAACAAAAGCATCACCATAAGAGCATATGATGACTAGGAAAGAGTGTCTCAGGGCACTATCAAGATCCGCATCCAAGTGGGGCCAGCTACCATGGAAACAACCTGTCAAGTTCTTGACCTTGATTTGCCATACAACATCCTCCTGGGATGCCCATGGATACACGGAATGAAGGAAGTGGCCTCAACCTATCATCAATGCATTAAGTTCTCATATCAAAATGAGGAGGTTACCACATATGGGGATCCCGAACCTTTCGCCTATTGCAAAAACTTGGAAGCCAAGTTTTACAAGATCCCTCAAGTGCCTAAAAATGATGAAGGACCATCCACTTCATACATAGACCCAACTAATCTCGCCTCCACTTCTGCGACAGAGACACCTGCCATCCCCGACATATCTGAGATCAAAAGCATGATATAAGACAATGGATGCAGTGATTATAGAATGAGGAGAAATGCTTTTGTTGTGGGAGAGTTACCATAATTGATTCAAACACCTGTTCACACTAGAACGGAACCCGCTGGATTCCATAGTTGGGGGGATCTCAGTCGGGAGAATGTGGATGAGGAGGACATCACGAACACTCTATACCAAGATGAAAGACCCACTCCCACCCTACCCATGGAGGAAACAAACAAAGGTTTACAAATGATGTTCGGCATGGGCTATAACAGGAATGAAAGCCTAGGAAGAAACCGTGATGGACGGTTAGAGCCCATCATTGTAGAAAGAAGAATGTGGAACCTTGGCCTTAGCTGTACCCCTACGAGTATAACCATGTGTGGCAGAAGTGTTCCTAATAGGGCAATTAGGTCCTCTCCTCGGGTCTCGGCAACTAACCTTAGATTACCCGTATCCACAGGCCTACCTCTCGATAACTTCACATTTGACATAACTGAGGTTTGTAGTAGCAGTGACGATGATGACACCATAGGTGGCTTACCTAGGCTCTTTGAAGATTCCACTCTATTGATGATTAGTGCCTCACCCATTGAGCCAATCCAACGAACCCACCAAATCCACTTACTGTACCCCCAACTCATTGATCACGACCAACGGGGACCGCCAATTCTAGACTCGTTCGAAAACGATGAGGCTCTCTCAGAATTCATGGGACTAAGGGATACTGTTCCATGTGGAGATCACAAGGAAGGATTTGATATCACTCTAGACACACAAGCATACTATGGGGAGATGATTGAGTCCTTCAGTCGCAAAAGGAAAATATCGAGAATAAGCTCAGAGTTATTGAGTGAAAACCACACTATGGCACTCTCTAACCATAAAATAGTAAAAATAAAGGATGCATCCAATGGTGAAAACCTCCTCGAGGTGCCAAAGGATGAAGGATTCAATCTCCCCCCTACTGCTCTACACCAGGAGAAGTCAGCAATGTTGGCAGAATAGTGCAACCCCGTCAACTTAGGAATAGAATCAGAACCACAAATTACCTTCTATGTAGAATCCCTCCTAGTAGAAGAACAAGAACTATTGGTAGCATTCCTAAAGGAGAGAAAGGTAAATTTTGCATGGACCTATGCAAACATGCCAAGCTTGGACCCTAAAGTGGTAGTACATCATTTGGCCATTTACCCCAGAGCAAAACCAGTCAGACATAAGCTAAGGAAGATGCACCCACAAATAGCCTTGCTTGTAAAGATTGAGCTGCAGAAACTTCTGGATGTCGGCTTCATACGCTCGATCGACTATCCAGAGTGGGTATCTAATCTCGTACCAGTCTCAAAACCGAAAGGGGGCATCTGCATCTGCACTGATTTCAGAGACCTAAACAAAGCATGTCCCAAGGATGACTTTCCACTACCCAACATTGACATGATAGTGGATATGATGATTGGACATGAGATGCTTTCCCTAATGGATGGTTTCTCGGGGTACAATCAGATAATGATCGCAAAAGAGGATCAGCACAAGATAGCATTCACATGTCCCTGGGGCACCTACTGCTGGAGCGTAATGCCATTTGGGTTGAAAAATGCAGGAGCTACATACCAAAGAGCCATGACATTAATATTCCACGACATGATCCATAAAATAGTCAAAGATTATGTAGATGACATACTGGCTAAATCAAAGAAGAGACAAGACCATATAGCAACTCTAAGTGCTATCTTTGACAGGCTCAAGCAATATAAGGTTAGACTCAACCCGAAGAAGTGTGTCTTTGGGGTACAATCAGGAAAGTTGCTAGGATACATAGTTTCAATGAGAGGAATAGAGGTGGACCCTGCAAAAGTAAAAGCAATCCTCGAAATGGAAGCACCAAGAATGTTAAAAAAACTAAGAGGATTGCAAGGTAGACTCCAGTCCATCTGGAGATTCATAGCACAATTGGTAGATAAACAGATTGCCTATTCACACCTACTTCACAAGGGAGTAGCTTTCAGATGGGATGACAAATGCGAGCAAGAATTCAACAAAATAAAAGAATATCTACTTACACCACCTATGTTGATGCCACCAATTGTGGGGAAATCATTAATCCTATATATCTCTGCAACAACAGCCGCCCTAGGGGCCCTTTTAGCTCAACATGATGAAAAGGGAACCGAGTGGGCTATCTACTACATCAGTAGAACAATGGTGGGACATGAGCTCAATTATACGTCAATAGAAAAAGCTTGCCTAGCACTGGTATTTGCGGCTCAAAAATTCAGACACTACATGCTAGTGCACCAAATCAAGTTGATTGCCAAAATAGACCCTCTAAAATACCTATTGTCAAAAGTAGCGCTTACAGGTAGAATGGCTAAGTGGGTAATGATATTATCTGAACATGATATCGAGTATGTAGAACGAAAAGCCATAAAAGGACAAGTCATTGCGGATCAGTTGGCAGAAGCTCCCCTCTACATAGATAACCCACTCATATCAGAATTCCTAGATGAGTCCCTTTTTAACCTTGGTGTAGCAGACCACTGGAAGTTATACTTTGATGGCTCTCACACACAACATGGATCAAGAGTTGGTGTGTTCTTCATCACGCCGCAAGGAGATTGCATACCTAGATCATACAAGTTGGCATTCCCTTGTACTAACAATATAGTAGAATATGAGGCTTTGACCATAGGCCTCAAAATTGCAGCACAATGGCGAATCATGGCACCAAAAGTCTATGGGGACTCACAACTTATCATCAACCAAGTGAATGGTGAATACCAAATGAAGGATGATAAGCTCACACCATACAATAAGGTGGTAGAAAGCCTAAAAGAATCTTTCATCGACATTACCTTTGAGCAGATACCAAGGACAAACAACAGAGCAGCCGATGCAATGGCAACAATTGGATCCTTACTAGACATCCCTCGCAACGTCTCAAAACATGAATTCCTCGTAGAGCAGCTTCTCGTACCCACATTCGAGGTACCAGAGTCAGAATACGCATGTGAACTCGTTGGTCCCAGTGATCTTTGGTATCATGATATATACACCTACCTAAAGTTAGGAATCCTCCCCACTGACATCACCCCGAACCTAAAGCGCACTTTCATCAAAAGTACTTCACGATTCGTCATCCTAGGAGAAACCCTCTTCCGTAGGAGTACCGACGGAACCCTATTACGTTGTTTAAAACCCGAGGAAGCCTTGACTGCTCTAACTGAGGTACACAATGGCATGTACGGGTCACACTCAAGTGGTATGACCTTGGCTAAAAAGTTGCTGATAACAGGGTACTACTGGCCGATGATGGAAAAAGAGGTGCACAATTTTGTTAGAAAATGCTTGCAATGCCAACAACATGGAGACCTTATTCATGCACTAGCTCAAGAACTGCATCCCATTGTTACACCTTGGCCCTTTTCACAATGAGGGCTCAATCTCATTGGTAGAATATCACCCACCTCATCCAATGGCCATAAGTTCATCATCACCACCACTGAATATTTCACAAAGTGGGTTGAAGCAATTCCCATGACCTACATCATGGGAAAACAAATATCCAAGTTCATCCTGAATTACCTCATTTGTCGATACTGTGTTCCTCAATCCATTATCTCTGATAATGGGATGCCCTTCAAAAATCAGGATGTCCGTGATTTGTGTGAAAAAATCAAAATCCAACACCATTTCTCCACTCCATACTATCCACAAGGCAATGGCCAAGCAGAAGCTACAAATAAAACCATTTTGAAAATTCTCAAGAAAAAAGTCAATGACTCTGGTCATGACTGGCATTTGCAGTTAAATCTCGCCTTATGGGCCTACCGCACCAACATCCGCACGCCAACAGGTGCCATCCCATTCTCTCTAGTCTACGGATCAGAGGCCATACTCCCCATTGAGATTGAGCTTCCATCACTAAGGATATCACTGCAAAACCTCATCACAGATGAGGAATACAGGGTCAGAAGACTCAACGAGCTGGAGTTACTAGATGAAAGGTGCATGGATGCCCTTAATCATCTACAAGTGTACTAGAATCGCCTAAAAAGGAGCTACAACAAGAAGATCAGACAATGCACTTTCCAAGTTGGTGACCTCGTGCTGAAAGAAAACCAAAAGAACATGTCAAATCCAGATACAAAGGGAAAGTTTGAGCCCAACTGGCTGGGACCCTTTATCATCACTGCAAACTACAAATCGGGGGCATATCAGTTATTGACACCAGAAGGCGAGCCCCTACAAGAGCCCATGAACAGTTCGCACCTCAAAAAGTTTTATGCCTAAATCTTGCAAGGTATAAAACCAGAAAATACAAAAACAATCAGAAAAAGTCCTGAAAAAATGGTTACCTTGATGAAAACCTGGCAAACAGGCATCTTGGTGACAACAAAAAAATCAAAAGATCAAAAAAAAAAAAATCAGAAAAAGGATTGAAAAATAGTAAAAAGAAGAAAAATCGTCCTCTAGTGAAAACCACTTTGATGGCGCTTTGGGAAAGTACCTTGGTGAAAACCTGGAAAATAGGCATGAAGTGTAAATAAAGCACCTTCCCCATCTATTAGGATCTGCATGACTCATCCATTCCATCGCATTCCACTCATCCGCTCGCATCCATACCATAGCCTGCATTGGTATCTGTACCATATTCCACCATTGCAACTACTTGGCATTTCAAAGGTTAGTCTATCCTGCCTTTATCGAAGTAGTCTATCGCACCACACTGGGGGCACATTCTCACAAACATCGGATCGGATTCATGTACATTCTCAGGATCTTTCAAATTCATCGAAAAATCCAAAAACATCATAAACAATCAAAAATCCAAAAACACCCAAATTATTCAAAAAATCCAAAAACATGTCGAAATATCAGAAAATATTCAAAAATTCATCATTTAGTCTTGTCAATCTTTCACCTTGTCGAACTACGTCATCTTTGAGCTTGAACGTAGGCAAGGTTGATCTTTGATCATCCCCTGAGATAGTTAGGGTCAGTTCTTAGGCGTCCGTCGCATTGGCAATCCATTTGCCCATCTAGTCTACATCTTAGGTCAGTCCTTTAAGCAATAAAAGGGGCAATCTATTTGTCCATCTTATCATCAAACTAGTCTTTCACCTTGTCGAACTACGCCATCTCTGAGCTTGAACGTAGGAGAGGTTGATCTTTGATCATCCCCCGAGATGGTTAGGTCAGTCCTTTAGGCACCCGTCGCATTGGCAATCCGTTTGCCCATCTAGTCTGCATCATAAGTCAGTCCTTTAAGCAATAAAAAGGGGGGCAACTTGTTTTCCCATCCGTCTTATCATCAAGTCAGTCCACCACCACTTGAACTACGTGGTCTTTGTGTGTATAACGTAGGCAAGGTTAATCTATGGATCAGCTCCCGAGATCCCTAGGATAGGTCTTTAAGTAAGTCTATTCATTGTAAATCTTGAAAATACCAAAAACATTGAAAAATCTTGAAAATACCAAAAACATTTGTAAAACATCTCAAAATTCCAAAAACAGCCTCAAAACATTTGAGAAAACTCAAAATGGTGCACCCATTTCATCTCGCTTTCACTCGTGATTGTCATCACTCATAATAAAATCAGTCATCGCTTTCACCCTTTGGTGAGTTAGGCATAAGCAAGTCTAGCAGGTTCCAAAGTGAACACCTAATCGTCAAAGTCTCAAGCCTAAGTCAGTAAGCAAGAAAGTTGGTCAACTCAGAGTATCAATAGCTTATCATCCAATCAGTCTCACCAAAACCCTGATCACTACATGTCCTAGGATGAAGCTTTCCCACGATGGACATAAGCTTTAGGTACCCCATAGTAGTTTAGCCTTGGCTAGCGATACGAAGAACATTAGCTTGTTTGTTTACTTTATTTGGTCTTTTTGACTTATCTTATTTTGCGCTCATTCCAAGGACCTCTCAATGATACCTAAACAAAATAGGTTTAGAGAGAAAGGAATGGGGCAACGATCATTATCTTTTTATCTTCTATGCTTGTGGGATACGCTTGTAAAATAACTTAGTTGTGCATGTTTTGTTCAGTTTGTAGGGAGGATATTTTAGGTATCTTGTTGACCACATAGGAAACCTTGCTTTCTTGTGTTTTGGCCTGAGATATTTAGAATGTTTGAACTATATCCTGAACGAAGTATATATGCTAAGTGTGAACAAGAATATTCCTATCTGATTGTTGAGTCAAAGTCCATCACACTAGGTACAACGCCATCCTGGTCCTTTATACCTTGATGCATCGTACCTATGTGTGTTATCAAACATAAAGCAATTGGCCCTTTGAAAATCCCAACTCCTGGTAAGCAATACATCATCATCATCGGTAATAATGTGAATTTGTGTGGATCCTCCTTCCATCCATCTTATTCTTCTTATTCTTCTATCTTTACTAACATTTCTATCTAAAATCGGTGTGTTGTATCAAAATATACATGAGGCTACCCATGGCCGATGACTATCTATACATCATTAGAATTGTCTACATCAAAGAATTATCTTACGTCCTCTGATCAATAGAACCACTCCTCTTGCATTTTATCGCAATCTCGATCGGAAAATCATACATTTTCGCTCGATCTCTCGAGGGGGCAGTATACCAGCGTAATCCTTCTCGCTAGGGAAATAGTGGGGCATCTAAAAAATTGATAAAATTTTGAACTTTGATTACAACAGTTATTCTTTGAATCAATGCAACAAGTACATTGCTTCAAAGAGGGGCAAAATTTAGACATGGAAAATGTACATTCTCGATCTGGCACATCTGATCTAGATTACTAACGACATTTCCTCCTAAATCATACTCTCAGCACTTCATCATATTCTATCTCTTAATTTAATAAATCATTGTTTATTTGATTAAGTCTTCCTCTTTCGATAATTAAATTAATCAATTTGATTTAATTGACCTTACATCTCTATTTAATTAAATAAATCTTTTTATTTGATTAAATTCTCTAAAGTCCTCTTATTAAATTAAGTAAATTAAAACCTTATTTGATTTAATCTAACATATTCCTCCTTAGTTAAATAAATCAAATCATTTATTTAATTAAATCATTTCCCCTCAATTCTGATTTAAATTAATTCACCTATTTGAGTCAAAATGGTCAAATCATCTAATTCTTCATTAAATTAATCAAAACCTTGATTAAGTTAATCCCTCTCACTAAAATCCTCTAGATTTTGCAAGTTGCACAATAAATCAATTACTCTGATTTATTAATTCATCTATTTTCCCTCACAAAGCATCAAAAGGGAGTATTCCCTTAATTTGAATTCAAATTCAATGGGTACTTCCAACAAGGCATTTAATGCCTTTTACATGTCCTTAGCCTTGAGCCAAGTGACATTAACTCCATTTCCCTTCCCTCTAAACTTTCCAACTTTCAAATTCAAATTGGAATCTTATGGCATTTATCATGCACATTGATCAAAATGTGCACAACCATCAACCATTCACATCTTGACAAGTGGCACTTGGCCATTGGATGTTGAATGATCCCACATTGCTCAAACTCACTCTTCTTCCAATCTTTGAAATCTATAAATTGGAGACTCTTCTCCTCAATCTTCATCCACAATTTGAGTAAACTTATTATACTCAAATCCACAACTCATATGCAAAGTTACTCTCTACAATTGAGAACTAATTTTGCCAATTTCATCCAATTATCCACCATATTTGAGATTTTGTAACAAGGTTATGCTCAAATCTCCAAAGAGATTTGACCATTTCTATCATTCAATCAAGCATTTAGGAATTGGGAAAGGGCCAATTGCAACAATCCATTGGCACCAATTCCCCCATGGAATCATCATGTTATTAACTTAATTAAGATAGAGTTTCTTTTGAAATTTACTTGTGTTCTTCATTTCTTAGTTAAGTTTGAATAAATGGATTTTTATGGGGAATCCCTCATTGTTTGCATGCATTCTTGAACTAACACTAACAACGTTTGGCTTCTTTGTGCAAATTTCAGGTTTAGGGGTTCACACTATAGGTCTGAAATTAAGCAAAGAGGACAACAACAAAGATGTTAACCCAACCCTCTATAAGAGCATGGTTGGAAGCCTCATGTATTTGACAACAACAAGACCCGATCTGATGTACGCAGTAAGCTTGATTTATAGGTTCATGGAGTAGCTTAAGGATGCACAATGGGAAGTAGGAAAAAGAATTTTAAGGTATGCCAATGGCACAAAAGGCTATGGCATTATGTATACCGCCTCTAATGAGTTTCAACTTGTTGGGTACACAGACAGTGATTGGGCAAGAAATGTAGATGACAAAAAATGCACTTCGAGATATGCATTCCACATGGGTTCAGGAGCAATATCATGGGCATTGAAGAAGCAGCCCATATTTTCTCTCTCCATGGCTGAAACTGAATACATTGCAGCAAATGCAGCAGCATGCCAAGCTATTTGGCTTCGAAGAATCCTTGCAGATTTGAATGAGCAATAAGAAGATGATACAACCATATTTTGTGACAACATATCTTCTATTGCCTTGACCAAGAATCCCATCTTTCATGGATGAAGCAAGCACATAGAAATCCACTACCATTTCATAAGAGAGTTGGTGGAGTATGAAGAGATCAAGCTTCATTATTACAGATCCGAGCAGCAGCTCGTTGATATTTTCACAAAAGCATTGTCAAAAGACTCATTTGAATGCCTAAGAGATAGGCTGGGTATGCAGGAATGCGTTGGAAATTTGGTTCTGGTAAACACATAAAAGCAAAGATGCTCTGGAACCTTGGTTTAGAAAAACACAAAAAAGCGCAGATGCTCCGGAACTTGGGGCAGATGCTCTGGAACTTGTGTTCAGGGAAACATAGAAAAGCGTAGATGCTCCGGAACTTGGGACAGATGCTCCAGAACTTGTATTCTGGAAAACACAAAAAAATGCAGATGCTCTAGAACTTTGGAGAAGCACATATGCTCCAAAACTTATGCTCCAGAACTTTTGAATGGTGATGTAAATCAGAAAGACTCCAGATTAAGGGGGAGTGTTGGAAAAGCTAATCTTGAGGAGCCACGGAAGAGTGCATTTAATGCAAAACTTGATATGATCTGTTGGGATCCTCCACCTGATGTGCCCAATGCTGGCCAATTAATTTTGGCAAAGAATTAACTCTTGGTAGGTGAATTTGAATTGAGTGCCAATTTTGGAAAAGGTTGGGGAAGACAAAAGAACAGAATAGAATTTTTTTCTGTAAGAGAAAGAAGAAGAATTGAAGATAGAAGATAGAGAGAAGCAGAAGAATTGAAGGAAGAATGTTCAGGTGAACCTGCAGTAGCAGAGGAAAGTTCTCTAGAATATTGACAGAGGCCCAGTGCTCCGGAATGTTCGCAGCAGCACACAGCAGCAACTAGTTTGCTCTAGAACGTGCATAGTTTTTGTATGAAGGAATGTACAGAGCCTTGCTTTGAGTTTTTGTATGTAAGCATTAAATTTTGTAATCTTTTTGGTTTAGTTGAATGAAACAAGAAAATATTCTGCCTCTTCTTGCTATCCATTTTATCTGGTTTGTGTTTTCTTCTTTGTCCATTGTAGTTGGGTTTTATTTTATCCAACAAGGCCATGGTTCAGATTGATACAAATAATTATTCAATTTTGGTACCCAAATATGGCATCATGACTCCATTTCATGTATTCACCATCAAGAATGTTACAAGCCAACAAAATGGAGGGAATTCTTATATAAGGATAATTGTCGAGGATCCAATATCAACTTTAATACCAACTACATACCAGCATTGAAACTCCCTCACAATTTTTATGTTAAGGGAATTTCATTTTAGATCCAAAGACTCAAAGCACATCAACCATGCGATACAATTGATTTGATCCCATAGACGATCTGTAACAATGAAAGAGTCCTAGAAGGAATAGATAGCTACACGGTTGACCCGGGAGAACTTCAACTTTCAAAAACAAGTTAATTAGGTTGGCAGACTTGCGAATCAATCCTATACAAAACCCTAGAAAGCTACTGCAATATCCCTCAACCCTGACTAGTTGATATGGATGAAATTATAACAACATAAAATGGCCAAATAATAATCAAATGTATTCCATCAATTTAAATCTCGTTAAATAAGGGATTTCAATTAGTGGTTTTCTAGTATGGAGACTATTAAAAAGAAGTTGTATGGAAAGAAAGAATGGTTCCTCTTACAGTATATATATTAGCCAGGCAGTTAAGAGCCTTGTTTTGGATAGAGGAATCAACTCATTCTCTTCTATTCGCTTGAACTGGATTAGCATGTTCATTTGTTGCTTTATCTGATCTGAATTGATAATGTCATTTCTCTTGAAACTCAAGTGGAATAGAAGGATCCCCAGCAACCCAAACTACAGACCCAAGATCCCCATGTGGAAGTGCATCTCATGCCTCGGTTTCTAGCATAATCCTCCTCAAATTCCCCGTAATTGATGTAATCGATTCTTTAAAAATAAATAAGATTTATTTTATGCACATATTTATTCAATAAATATTAAATGTAAGTACCATTTTAATTCCAAATTAAATATGTATTTCAAATATTATATAGAAGCACTTATTTGCTAAATGAAATCTATAACTAATAATGAATTCTTTTATTTATTTACATTTTTATTTCATTATAAATCAATTTAATTAAGCATTGAAAAATACCAATAATAAAAACAATCAAATAAATATCTGTTTATTTTATTATTTTCAGTTCACTACAAAACAAAAATATTAATTCTAATTTTGAATAAAATCAATAAATTATTTTAAACTATTTTTATTTCTTCTAAGAGAAATTAACATTAACTATCATTTAATTAATTTAGCAACTATAACAATAATCTACCTTATTAAATAAAAATAAGATGCAATGATCATTAAAATAGCATTATTGAATTATAAATTACTTATTGAAAATAGGGGTCATGACAAAATATTACTTTCACACCACATATGTGCTCATAGGGAAAGTAGCATGGAAAAAATTTGTTGTTTCTATATTACCATCTGATCGGAAAGAGAAACTAAATAATTTCTTAAGTGGAAGAATTGTTTACTATTAGAAATCTGCTAATATGATTATCTAGGCACCTTCAAAATCAGGTAAATATATGATTAAATTCAGCTATAAGGCAATGATGAATAGTTAAGCACATAGGAAACCACAAATAGCTTTGAATTTTTGTTGGAATCTAGCAGTGTTACCAAAAGCGGGGTGCTTTGCTTGGATGGCATTACAAAATAGGATATTGACAAGTAAAAGGCTTCAGAAACTTAGAATCTCAAATCCATTTAGTTGTGTCTTGTGTGGGACATGTATAGAGGATATAAATCATTTATTTATGCATTGTTCTTCTCCAAATTCAATTGGACCTTTATTAATGACAAGCTTAGTTTGTATGCCCCACTTTTGAGCATGTTATGGGACTTGTTTTCAAGTTGGACAATTCTATACAAATCCTTTATGTTTGCAAGCCTATGGAGAATCATACCTTCTATAGTTTTGTGGTCAATTTGGTGGGAGAGAAATAAGAGTATTTTTTGAAAGAAAATATCAAGTATTTCTCATGTATTATCTAAGATGGAAAATTCAATATATAAAATAACAAACTCTTATGTTCACAATGCTAAGAATGCAGGATCTGCTTTCTTAGATTAGGATTCAAAAGAATTGAAAATTTGGAAAAAGTTTGTCATACCATTTAAAGGTAGTCTACAAGTGCTTGTCACACACAAGGTGGATAGAAGAAAGGTGTCTTGGATGCCTCCATGAATTGGATTTAAAAAGTCAAATTTTGATGGAGATTCCAAAGGAAATCTAGAAAAATTAGGAGGGGGTGTAGTGATAAAAAATTCAGAATTTCACTCATTGGAGAAAAATCAATGCACGATTAGCACTATGTACAAACAATATATCAAAGGTTCAAGCTCTATTGCAAGGTTTACAAATGGCCATCAACTTGAGGGTGATCCCACAAAGCTGGTTTACAATTTCTGAGAGGAACTGATTTTTGCTGAAATCACATATTTTAGAAAATATTCTGATTTAAGCCTTTAAAAGTTCCATTTTAAGGATTCCAATTGAAGAGGGTTTGATCAAACCACCTTAGATCAAACCCCCTTGGATAGAACGTCGCTAGTTTTAAACCATACCTATAAATGAGTCTCCTTTACACCTATCAAAATGCTGATAAAAAATCACTTTTGATTTAAATTTTGGGGGATCAAATGAATTCATTTAAAATTTATTTGAAATGATTATGGTATTCCTCGAAATGAGCTATCCCACGAATATAATTTTAATATGTTTTGGTTTTATTATGTATGTGTTTTTTTTAGTTTTATTAAACATAGGTTTTTCACCGAAAATCAAGCTCTTTGTTTTGCACATGTGGAAAAATAGAAATTATCAAAATATATATTTTTAAAATATTTTTGTGCTGGGTATTGATGTCCTTGATCCATTAAAAAAATAAAATTGAATTTCAATACATACAGAAAAAGTTATGTTGTATACAGTCTGCCTATGTCTGAATTGCAATTGGTTTGACTTCGAAACTCTATTAAGGAAAAAAATATTAAATAAAAAACTATGAGACCAAATGAAAGTGCTAGATATCATAGTTACAAATCTAAATTAAAAAAAAATAGAATTTTATCCTTCATACAAAAAAATTTATGTTGTATACGGTGAGCGTCACTTTTTAAAAATGTTGTTTTCTGAAAAAAACTAGTTTCTGTGGGAGATGGAAAAAGAAGTGCAATATTATTCCAAAAAAATTGAAAAAAATAGTTTTATAATCTACAAACAAAATGTGATGAGACTCTAGTTTGCATCATCTTCAAATTCCTCATGGTTTAGCCGCTATAGGTGCCCAAATGTGAAGATTTAGTTAAAAATAATATTTTCAGTGTCCATTTTGGCTAAAAATTGTAAACCACTATTGTGGGATCACCCTTGAATATCAAAAAATTACAAATAGAAGGGGATTCTTTGGTTATAATCAATCCAATAAGAGATAGGAAGCAATGTAGTTGGAAAATTTATTATATACTTGTGCAAATATGGAAATTACTTGATATTTTGGAGGCATACCAAATCAATCACACATACAAGGAGGGGAATCAATTGGTGGACATATTAGCAAATAGGGGTTATGTGCAAGAGCAAGAGGAAATTTATATGAAACATGGTCAAATAATATCATAGAAGAATTACAAAGCGTTATAAATTATGAAATGTATGTTTCAAAAAAGTAATCTTAAGAATGAATCAGTGAGTTTGAATCTTTTCCATGTAGAATGAATTTTGATGTTCCTCCAAAAAATTAATAATTGACCAATTATAATTACTATAAGGTATGATAATGTGAGAATCTCTATTGATTATACTTGTACATAGCACCATGACTAATTTATGGTGTTCTCTATGAGTTTTCTCTGTGAAAATGTTACTGATGAATATGCCACTCTTCATTTATAGGGATCCAAGGCAAGTTGTCAAATTATTGCTTAAGCATAGGAACTGCAATTGGTACCTATCATAGTTTTTCATTAGGACCAGAGATGAGTATGTGCAAGATCATGATGGGCCAAAAAGTGGTGATATGTAAGTGATGTGATGGCCCATGTAGCTGATGACTTTTTCTTACACAAAATTGATGAAATAATTTTTTTTGTTAAAGGAGATTCTCAGCTTTCCACCAATATAAATTATTCTCTACTTTGAATTTAATAAATAATTATTATTCATTTTCTATTTGAATTATGACTAAAGTCCTGACTGATAGGTTGATTGAAAAACATCTATAAATTTCAAAGGGTATCACATTTTTTGAATCCAAAACATGTGTCACATTCTATGCTTCACATACTATAGGATTAAAGAAAAAAAATGAATTTCATGAAGTTTTGACCAAGTTAAGGTGGTCAAACATATGATTTTTTATATTTTTTAAAAGTTGTACTAAAAAATTCATAATTAATTATTTACTTGAAAAAAAATTACAAAAAAATATGTATCACATCGAGACATGAGTTCTCTACTTATATCTAAAATCTTATAAAAAAATATTATCATTTTATTGTGGTTAGGGTGGTTAGACAAACACCTACTTCTTATTTTTTCACTAAAATTTAAGTACTACTGCATTGAAATTTCAATTTTTTACCAAATATATATATTTTTAAATAAACCTAGTACTTTAGAAATTACATTCAATTTGCTACAAATTCTATTCTTACATATTTTGAAATAATATAGATAACTTATTCAAAATTTTATGTCAAGTTGCCTAACTCTGATTTTTTGAATTTTTATCGCCACTTCAGGGCTTGTTTTTTCCATGATGATCTTGCACATACCCAAATGTTATAAGGGAAAGGTGACATTCTTTTCTTCATTTTGTTTGTTTCAGGGAATGTGTGTTTGGGTGCTAGAATCTGATGGTTTCACTACAACAAGTTTGTCGTGAAGTTTGGATTTGCATTGATTGGTATATGCTAGTGGTGGTTCTCAAAGTTTTGTGTTGGAACAAGTGAAGTATCTATTGGTAATATCTACATTTTCTTGCGATCAAGTGAATTTTTTATCAGGCGATATTCAATGGGATACATGCCAAGAAACCTTGGGGTACTTGTTCTGATTCGAGAAGGGGAGTGACCATTTTCAGGAGAGGTAAAGAATTTGAATTATCACAGGTCTTCAAAGTTTCACGCACAAGTATGGTGGATAGTATTAAGATGATTATTGGAGTGGAAATCATCCAGCTGAGTACCCCTAGACTCATATTCCCAACACAACTACTTTGAATCTTTCATTCAAGCTCACTAGATTTATTGCAACCTTTTGATATGCTAAAAATAGTGGTAAAAGAGACTATGTATGCCAATTTATTTAAGGAGAATAAGTTATTGCAATGTGTACAAGGGTATAATTTAGAGATTCGAAAGGGATATGTGGCAGGGATATTTCCAAAATTCTATCTTAAACACAAAAGGGATTTCAAGGCAGTGTTTGATTCTATAATAAAAGGACTAAAAAATGATGATCCATAAGAGTTATATAAGATCTTGAATCTTCACACTCAAGAGTTGGGACTTCAAATGGTGAATAAGATAAAAAACAAGTACTTTGCAATTTCCTTTCTATTTTCTCATCATATTCAGCATGGACAAACTATGGTAGCAATACTAAGGAATAATGATGCAATATTGAATGAAGGTCAGGGTGATAACAATGCAAACTTGAATGAAGTTCATGGAGATAATGGCTTGGATCTGAATGAGAATCATGGAGAAACATCTGATAGTGAAGGATTTATGGAGTGAATAAAAGGTCACAATTATGCTATAATTTTGTTTTTGTAAATCTTTCCAATATAACAATCAACGAGCTAAATATTTTTTAAGGAAGCAATAGTGCTTGTACACGATGTAATTCCACCTTTTTCTTTTTACTAGTAATATAATTCTAGTTATTTATGTAATTCATATCTATAAATATAATACATAACATAGGCTATGGCCTTTTGCGTAAAACAAAAATTTAATAATTTAGTACTAATATTAATAAGAATAATAATATTTTACTAAGTATAATATTTAAAAAACTATTAATAATGTAATAGTGGGAACAATTTAATAATAAGAATAATATAATAGTCATATCAAAATAATAATATAATGTTATGAATAATATAATAATCTTAATATTAATAATATATTATTAATATTAATACTAATGTATTAATACAAATATAGCAACATAATAGTAAATATATAACACAAAAAAAAAAATACTAATAATATATTATATAAAGTATATAACAACAACAACAACAACAATAATATATAATACTTATCTGATTTCAACCCTTATCCTAAACATAAGTGGAGAATAAATCTTAAGGATATAGCCCTCAATTGACCCATAATCCTAATCAATCCATAATTCAAACCCCTTCAATTAACAATATGATATAATACAATTTAATACTATAAATATAATATAATATATAATAATGTAATACATATTATTAGAATATAATAAAATATAATAACAGAATACAATAAAATATAACATAATGCCAACTTGATATATTAATAAAATTATTATAATATAATAATCAATGCATAATAATAATAAAAAATCATTTTCTAAATGACTTGTACTATACAAATGAATGAAAAAAAAAACCAAACCAAAATTTTCCTAATAATAATTATATTTTCAAACCAATTTTTTCCTAATAGACCTTCCACACCTCATACCCATTGCACATCAAAGTGCGATTGCTAGTATAACTAATTTTAAAGATGTTATTACATACAAAAGCCACACCTCGACGAATGGTTTCACCAATGCGTGGTATGCTAATTATGTGGACTATAAATCGTTAACAAATTACTTTTTTAAAGCTATTGAAACATTTATCCCGCACAAAATTTTAAAATAAGAAAATGATTAATTATGACGCTCTAAAGCGAGTTCCACACATATCCTCACGAATAAGTTCTCTCTTATCTTTAGTCTGTACAATGCTTAACATTTGCTTTAGAGAGGAGTCTCGTGAATCACGTCCCCATGTTTTCGTACGACGGCATCTCCTAAAGCAACGCACTTCTTTATCTTCTCTCTTATTTCATAAAGTCGATGGATTATGCCGCGTAAGTGGAGCCGTGCTTTCCGTTCCATTTTAGTTTGTCGAAAAGTAAGTGGATGCTTGCATAAAGTTAGCCCACCACCACGACGTCCGTCGGCGAGAATAGAGTCATCAAAAACCTTTGATCCATTTACACTTTCTCTCATTATCAAACATAATTAAAAGATTTGACAAATATATCTAACATTTTTTCTAAACTCATAACCCATTTACAAACAAGATTCCTTTTACATGTATTCATCTCTGATTTCTTTCTTCTGACCTTTTCTATCATCATAGATCATGCTAGCATGTGGCATTGTTTCTTGGAAACATCATAGATGATTGTATTCTTCATATTCAAATTCATTTTTTCTCGTTTTGAATCCTATTTTTTTATATCCTAAAAGTTTCTAATATGTTTTCAATGGTCAAAAGTAGTAGTGTATGCTTATTTAAAGGTATTTAATTGAAAAATAAATAGAAAGAGAATACAATGAGCATTCACGGTATTCATGAAAGAACCTAACATACATAAGTTGTATAATAGGACTTATTATTAAACTATCTTTATTGTAGTAACATTCACTACCTTGTATTTGAGGTTTTTTAAAACTCTTGTTATGTGAAATATTATGATGAAACATCATTTTGTGTTTTGATGGGTGAAACATGTTTCTCATTGTAAATAGTTGTTTCTAAGACATTCATGCAATTTATCATCATCTTCTAGGAATCTCCACTTTTTGTGAAAGGATGAACAAAAACCTCAATGAGTTTTTAGAGATTTTACATTCTTTGAGGGAGCTTTTAGGAATTGTCCTTCATTTTTTTTAAAAAATGAAACTTAACAATTTACGTTTATGGTTATCTTATCCAAGAATTTTTTTTGAAAACTTTCCATCTAATCATTATTTTAAGATAAAGTTTAAAAATCTTTCTGTTTTTTATTTTTTATTATAAATTATAATTAAAATAAAAATACAAAATATATATTTTTATAATACTTTATTTTTTAATTAGTTTAAAAATTTGATTTAAATATAATTATTACTTTTTTGAAAAATGCATATGTATATAAATGTGTTTCTTATATGCAACCTCTAAATGTTTTGTTTCTCCTTGTATAAACCTAAAATTGGTCTGGAGCATCTGATTAATTAAATACACATTATTTGATTAATTATTCTATTTCCTCTACTGTTTAAATAAATAGAAATATTTATTTAATATAGTTCACATTCAAATTCATCTTAATTAAATAAACAAAATTAAATACTTTGTTCGATTTAATTATCAAATCCCTATTTCAATCTATCACATCATTCTCAAAATAATTAAATAAAGATAAAACACTTTATTTATTAATTACCATATTCCTCTAATTAATTTAATAAACGACTATCCTATAGTTTGTTTTATTAAATTATTTATCTCCCTTTCCTAATTTAAATAAATCAAAATATTTGAATTAAGCATAAAGGAATATTTCAATCTACATTCTCTCAAAAATGAATTAGATTTCCTATGTCTAAATTTGTCACAATTAATACTTTGAAACTTCATGGGAAGTTTTGGAGACAAATTGGAGATAAATTTGAAATTTGATCTCTCAATCCTCTTCCATCAATCTTTCCTCTTCTCTTGCCTGGTGTTTTCATGGGTAGAGACAATCTCCCTCTTTCTCTCAATCTCCTCAATCTCTCACCATTCAATCCTTTAGATTGAATCCAAGCCTCTCAAAGCTTTCCCTGTGCATTTCTACAGCCAGGAAATCTATAAATACAAGCCTCATTGAACCAAGAAAAGGATCCAGATAATCAAGCTTTTGCACCCTTACTCTGCAGGAATCCAGGCATCAAGTATCAAGCATCAAGCATCAACTATCAAGCAATTCAACAATCAAGCTTCACAACAATGGCTGCCTCTTGGAGCTGCATTTATCTGTTTCACATCAATATCATGCTAGTTTAATTGATTTATCATTTAGCATTATATTATCATCATCTCGTTCTTCAGATAGTCATTTTAACAATCTTATATGCTTACACAATCTGAGAGAAAAGCAGGATTTAATAAATCTTTGGAGATAGAGAACAATAGGACGCTTTCAACTGATTACTTTGTTGAATTGATTCAATTTGTTTAATCATTGATATAATGTCATATTAAGAAGTGTATTTATGTTATTTACCTCATTCCACAGTTACAAATTGGCACCCACCGTGGGGCATTAACCCCATTTTATCAAAATTACAATTTTCTGGAAAGTGTTACGCAGGTTTACAGCGTGATTTGTTTTAGCGCTTTTGTTAAAAGTTTTGGCACTTTCGGTCCCTGTTCTAGTGCTTTCAGAGTTTCGGCGCTTCCGATTACTATTCTAGCGCATCGGATGTTTTAGCGCTTCTATGACAAACTTCGGCGCTTCGGTACACTGTTTCGATGCTTCGGTGATTTAGCACTTCCAAGACAAACTTCGATGCTTCGGTACATTGTTTCGGCGCTTTTAGGTTTTAGCGCCTCAGGTAACTGTTCTAGCGCTTCAGTGCCATATTCCAACGCTTTTGTAAAAACAGTATGGATCCGACGCTTCCGCGGCTAGATCTTTTTTTTTTTTTTGACAGTTGGAATAAAATTGATCAATCTAGGATAGTCACTTCAAATTTTTTAAAAATTGATAAATCTAGGATAGTCACTTCAAAGTTTTTAAAATTGATCAATCCTAGGATAGTCACTTTCTTGTTTTTCCTAAAGCAAATCTATCAATCCTAGGATAGTCATCACATTCTTACAGTAGAAGTTAAAAAGAACATCATGATTTCAGTGAAGCAACACCTTCACTTAGATTAAGAATCTTTCTTTTTGGGCTTAAAATAGAACAAATCTATATGTTGTGCTTGTAGTGATTAGGCTTATGCTCTCCCCTTAACTGGGTGACCAAAGTGCCAGATTCACTTTTCTTTTATGTCATTTACGCTTTATTAAATCCTTTAGTAGGCCTGTCGTAGTGGGAAAAAGTACTCACCCTATGGGAACAACCTAAGTGGGAACAACCAAAACCAGGTTATCCAACCCACTATAATAAAAATGCAATTTGTTGATGAAAGTCCAAATTGACGGTAGTAGGCAAGATAACCATCCCCAAAATCTTTGTTCTAAAGATTGGGAGGTCTCCTGAGGGAGTTTATCTATTTGCCACACCGAACGGAACCCTATCTACGAACCATAGAGTAGTTTCTCGCCGAGTCAGTATCCATACATTGTCATACTCACGGTGTAAGGGGAGGGAAGAATCTGCCCCCAATACACTCACCATATAATTACCAAGGATTTTTTGCTCAAGGGATTCGATATCTACGTCCGTCACTTTGAGTATGCACCTGGCAACGACAAAAACACGGGCGCCCTCTAGGGGGTGACACTACTGTGTGAGTCAACATAATTGCAAGATGTGGGCTGTGAGTATAATGATGACCTACTTGTCCTTAAGTGTGAGTCTGTTTGATTTGTGTACAATTGTTAAAACAACCCGTCAAAGTCAATAAAGATCATTCGTGATTTTTGAACATACACAATCTTTTCAGTTTTTAAAAAAAAAAAATACTTATTCAAAATTGTTTGCCGTGTTTTCACAAATTCATTTAAATAAGATTTAAAGATCATCCTAAGAACAACATAGTCAAGTCAGATAAAAAAAAATCTATGCTTAAAAAGTGGAAGTCCACCACGTTTCTCAAAAGAAAAATCAAAGTCACAAAACCCCAAAGACCTCTCGGTTATAGAAACAAATTGAGAAAACAACGTTTTCTGTATCAAAATCAGAAACTTCTTTTGCAACATAGAACTTTCATCCACCGCTATCACAATTTTTCTAGGGGTCACACATTAGATTACGCAGTAGAACCAATCTACTCACGAGCCTTCTTCCAGAGGAGAGCTCTCACTCAATTCCACAACCGTAGTCAACGGATTCATCCTTCTTATCTTCCACAATCCCTGATATAGTATGCCACAAGGCTAGATCAACTTTTATAGTAGAGTCTTTAAAGTCCTATTTTTAGAAGCTCTGGAAAAACCTGTTTCAGTGCTTCTGGTCACTATTTTAGCGCTTCTGGTAAAATAGTGCTTTCGGGCACTGTTTTAGCACTTACAATCTCTGTTTCAATGCTTTTGTCAAGTAGCGCTTCCATCAAATTCTGTAGCACTTTTATGCACTATTTTAGCACTTCTATCAAGTAGCGCTTCCATCAATTTCTGCAGCGCTTCGGGTAAAATAGCATTTCTAGTCTCTGTTTTAGCGCTTTTGGTCTTTGTTCTAGCACTTATGTGAAATAGCGCTTCTGTACTCTATTTTAGCGCTTCTAAAACAGAGAGTTCAAAAATCTTACTAGTCAGTCTGTCTGTCTTTTATCCATAGTTTTACCAGAACACAAGTTTCTGTTCATCAGAATCACTGTAAAAGGACCAAAATCAAAAAGGTTTATTCAAATTTCCAAACTTATCAACTAAAACAAGATCTTGCAAATCACAAGTGTCAAAATCAATTACACAATCAATTACTACACTAAATTTTCATTATCAGGATAATACATCCTTCATCACGAAACAAAATATAGTAATTAACTTTTTAAATATTGTCTCAAGCAATAAGATCGGTCATCTTATTCGACTTTGTTTAAAAAGGTTCAAAGTGACACTATCCCGCACATAAGATCAACATTTCAGAAGAAAGGGAAAAAAAATTTATGCCAATCTTCACTAGGTCCCACAAACAGAAACTCTTAGAACAAGAGTTTGAATCATCTAAAAACATGGCAGAAGAAAATCCTTGGAACACTCTAAACCGCAACGACAAAAATGAAATAACTCAAGAGGAAATCCAAACAGCTCAACAAGATCCCAAGTTTCACATGTTTATGGAAAAAGTTTTGGAACAAGACATGGAAAAATATCTTTTAATGTTGGCCGAATCAGGGGTGAAACTTCCAAAAGATTTTGATATAAACCATTTGAAAGATGCAACTGGAACAAATGAAACAAAAGTACCGTTACCAACACAAACAATAGATCCAGTTGTTGCTCTAACTTCACAAATGCAATTATTACAGCAACAGATACATGACATGATGAAAGGTACTACCAAAAGATATGTGATACAGGACATTTGTCCTTATCCTTTTGATGCAACAGTTGGTTTGCTACCTTTTCCAAGACACTGCGAATTCCCAAAGTACGATAAGTACAATGGACGAATAGATCCCATAGATCATATACGGGAATTTAAAATGATGAGTCTTGAGTTTTCTCAAGAAGAGACTTATTTGATGAGGTTATTCCCAAGAAGTTTGGGAGGTGCATGTATGGAATGGTTCTCAAAACTGCAACTTGGTATCAAAACGTTTGAGGAACTTGTTAACAAGTTTATCTCTCAATATTCATTCAACATCCAAAATGATGTTACTATCAAGGATCTCTACAACTTAAAGCAAAACAAAGGAGAAACATTCTTGTCTTTTCTCCAAAGGTGGCGATGACTATTCGCTAGGTATCCTTGATCTATTCTAGAGGAAGAAAAGATGGAATTATTCATTGAGAACTTGACAGAAGAAATGAGCTATAGGCTAGAATTACAATGTCCACCCACTTTCAAAAAGGTCATAGAAAATGGTCTTAAGATTGAGGAAGCATTAGTGAAATGGGGAGTTATCAAACATTACAATGACAAATCAAATAACTACTCCAATCAACACTCAAGCAATGATAAACCAAAAATTTGGCAAAAGAATCGTAACACAAATGAAACAACAAGTGATTCACAAAATGTCAAACCAGTTTTCAACTTGACTGCATCTTCTTCAAATAATCAAAACAGTGACCAAAAAGTCCAATCAAATACCATGCAGAACAACGAATGCGCAAAAACAATACCATATCAAAAACCATCAAATTGACAAAAGTTACCACCTTTAGGTCAATCAATGGAATCAACAATGAAGGAACTAGTTACCAGAGGCCTTCTCACTGCACGGGAAGCTAGGTTCTGGGATCCAAAGGTCAAACCATCATGGTGGAATGATACTGATTATTCCAACTATCATAGTAACAAGGGTCATAAAACAAATGACTGTATGGAATTGAAACATGCAGTACAAGATTTGGTGGACAACAACAAAGTGTATGTGGAAGGACCTCAAAATAACAATGATCATTTGGCCTTCAAAGATCCTTTGCCAAATTATGACAAAGGTGCATCATCATCAAATAGCAAGGGGAATAACGCCAATCATGTCTATAATGTAACAATCCTATGTCTATCTGAAGTCAAAAATGATCATGTAGTTAGTGATAACATTGATGAAAATGAAATCATCAACATTACCTCTTTGGATTTATTCCCAAGCGTGCAAAACTCTGATAATCAGATAAATGTCTTAAAAATAAGAGAAAATCAAGAACATCAACCAGCAAACGTCATGACTCAGGGGAAATCAAAAGTAATGATAAGGGGAATTGGATCCACACATGCAGTTCCACCTCCATCACATTATGATATTATCAATCAAATGCAAAACACCCCCCGAGAGAATCAAGAACGTCAAACAGCAAACATCATGACTAGGGGGCAAGCCAAGGTAGTATTAAAAGGAGTGGTATCTCAACATATGGTTACGCCTCAATCTCATTATAATATTGTTGATCAATTACAAAACATCCCCGTCCAAATCTCAATACTAGAACTCCTTAGGTTGTCACCATCACATAAAGAAGTTCTTGAGCAAGCATTAGTTGCCACAACCGTACCAAATAATTTGGATGTTTGTCAATTCCAAGCTATGGTGGGACATCTGACTACCCCTCATTGTCTGTCATTATCTCAATAGGATGATGTCTCATTAAACCATTTGCATAATACAACATTGCATATCGAAGTCTGTATCCATAATCATCATGTTAAGAGAGTTCTAATAGATGGGGGAGCTAGTTTGAACATTTGCACCCTCAAATTAGTCCATGCACTAGGATATTCCGAAGACGCTATTGATGCTCGACGGAAGATGACCATCAAAGCCTATGATGAGGAGGAAAGATCGTCTAAAGGTTTGATTGTATTACTCATTCAAGTGGGACTTGTGATGAAGCATATATCATGTCAAGTATTAGAAAGAGAATTGACATACAACATACTCTTAGGACGACCCTGGATTCATGAAATGCAGGCCGTACCTTCTACATACCATCAATGCCTGAAGTTTCCAGTAAATAGACAAGAGGTGACTATAGCTGCTGATTATAATCACCCACAACATTGTGACACATTAAGAATATCTCAAGACACTTTTGTCCCTCACAACAAGGAAGCTTCAAGCTCATCATCGTCCAAGAACGAACAAAGTCCAAGCATCTCTACCAAGTGGGTGCAAAAGAAAGGTAAAGAAAAGGAAACAAGTCATGATGAAACAAACAATCCAGATACACAAAATTCTCTATCAGACAAATTTCAAAAGCAAGTTCAGTTGACAGATTAAGGAATGGGACAATACTCAATGGAGCAATCGCTTAACTTATCACATTTAATGCCATCTCCTAGGAAATATGGTCAACCATCACTAATCAAACCTCCAACATCTGTACCTACCATGGCTCTTCAAGAAACATTTGTAAAATCTGGAACCATAGCAGAAGAAACAGACAATAAAGCAATCCTGGATTGGCTATACAAGGATGAGGAAACATCAACATCAGAGACCGATACCAAAAATATTAGCAACAACACAGACAAGTATGGAAAAGGAAAGGCTATTCTTGAAAAGATGGGTTATGAAGGACAAGGACCATTGGGGTTAAGAAAGGAGGGAATCTCAGAACCTATCACACCTCTCACTCTCCATACAAAAGAAAAACCAGGACTAGGATACTCTGAAGAAGAGAAGCAAGAGCTAAAAATGACAGCTATGGAAAACATCCTTCACTTTAGAGATGGTTCTGAAATAGACTCAAATGAATATGAATGGGCATTACCTTGTGATCTACTTGAAATTGATATTCCAGTCGATGTGATTCAAAGATATGCACCTACACGTGAGGAGGGCCAAGGCTCTAGGTCTAGACCATTTGTCGAGGGATCACTAAATATCGATGACTCTAGTGAGGACAAACAGAATTTGAGTGAACTAGATGATTTCGAAGAGGGTACCATCATGGATCTCGATATACCAAATGACAATTATGACGATATTTTTGTCCTCACCCTTACTTCCATTGACCTAAATCAATCCGATGATACCATGCCTTTAATCCATCCGAAAATTATTAATTGGGAACCTACCGAACCATTGACTGTACCAAAATTTGAAAATGATGATGCTATCGTGCATTTCCTTTTTCATAACAAACCTGATAAAAATTTGATCCATAATACTCATAACAATACGACTCAGCAGGAGGGTGTCAAATCTTCCAGTTGCAAAAATGAAAACAAGCAAAATAGATCTAATGGTGAAAAGCATTCTATGACAGCATTAGATCTAGAAAAAGTAAAAATAAAGAACGCATCCAATGGTGAAAACCTTTCTGAGGCACTAAAGGATGGAAGATTTGACACTCTCCCTAAACACTATCATGAGCGATCATCAGTTCTGGTCGAACCTACACAATCAGTGGACATTGGCACAGAAGAGAAGGCAAATGTACTACATCTAGCAGAATCAATGACTGATCAAGAAAGACTAGAATTTATCAAATTCTTTAAAGCAAGAAGCATCAAATTTGCTTGGTCATACTCTGATATGCTAGGCTTAGATCCAAATCTTCTTATGCACCATTTGTCTTTGCCCATAGGAATCAAGCCTGTTAAGTAAAAATTAAGGAAAATGCATTATCACATCGCATTAATGGTAAAAGCAGAATTAAATAAATTATTGGATGCTAAATTCATAAGGTCTATAGATTATGCTGAGTGGATATCAAACATAGTACTTGTTTGAAAGCCAGACAACAGCATCAGAATCTGCACAGATTTCAGGGATCTCAATAAAGCATGCCCGAAGGATGATTTTCCACTACCAAACATAGACATCATTGTGGAATTGATGGCAGGACATGCCATGATATCAATCATGGACGGCTTCTCTGGATACAATCAAATTAGAATAGCTCTAGAAGATCAGGAGAAGACGGCTTTCACATGTCCATGGGGAACCTTCTACTGGAACATTATGCCATTTGGTTTAAAAAACGCAGGAGCAACTTATCAAAGGGCAATGACTACGATCTTCTAGGATATGATGCACACTTTCATAGAGGATTATGTGGATGACATCTTGACAAAATCTAATACAAGGGAAGAACATCTACATATTCTTGATAAAATCTTCACACGGTTGGAGAAATTTAATGTCAGATTAAACCCTAAGAAGTGTGTCTTCGGGGTTACATCAACAAAGCTACTAGGATACATTGTGTCAGCAAAGGGCATTGAGGTGGATCCAGCAAAAGTCAAAGCAATTATGGAGATGCCACCTCCTCGAAACATCAGCCAGCTCAGATCACTACAAGGACAACTTCAATCAATCTGAAGATTCATCTCCCAGCTGGTAGATATAAGTCATCCTTTCAATCATCTATTGCATAAACACATAGTTTTCATGTGGGATGAGACGTGTGAAGCGACATTCAATCAGATCAAACAATATCTAATGTCACCACCTGTTCTCATGCCACCAACGCAGGGAAGACCCCTCATTTTATACATTGCCATGACTGATATCTCATTAGGGGCACTCTTAGAACAAGAGGATCATGAAGGAAAAGAGCATGCTATCTACTACATCAGTAGAACTTTAAATGGCTATGAAATAGACTATACATTCATAGAAAATTCTTGCTTAGCAGTGGTGTTTTCTAGTCAAAATTTGAGACACTAGATGATGGCTCATACAATTAGGTTAATTGCAAAGATCGACCCTTTGAAGTATCTACTAAGTAAAGCTGCCTTAACAGGTAGACTAGCAAAATGGGTTATGCTCCTAAGTGAATTCGACATTCAATATGTCGAAAGAAAGGCAATCAAGGGACAAGCAATTGCTGAATAGCTAGCTGAAGCTCCTCTACCGGATAATCACCCAATGACAATGGAATTTCTAGATGTAGACATCATGACAGCAATTCCCCAACAATGGATACTATACTTTGATGGATCATATACACAATGAGGATCAGGAGCAAGGATTTTTTCATCTCTCCCCAAGGACACACAATTCCAAAATCATACAGACTCATGTTTCAATGTACCAATAATGTGGAAGAATATGAAGCATTGATTATTGGGGTCAAGATTGCAATTCAATGGAAAATCATAGATTTACAGGTCTATGGGGACTCTCAACTAGTTATTTATCAAGTCAATGATGAATATCAAATCAAAGATGACAAATTGATGCCTTACAAGCAACAAATAGATAATCTGAAACAGTCCTTTGCTAGTATCAAGTTTGATCAGATTCCAAGGGCGGAGAACAAAGCTGCAGATGCTATGGCTACGATCACTTCATTACTACAATTTCCTGAGATGCGTGTTTGTTATGAGTTTATGGTAGAACAAGTATCATGTCCTTCCCATTATCAATCAGAATCCACTACCATATGTCATCTAGAAACCACTGAAACCTCCATATATGAAAAAACCTATGCTTATCTGAAAGATGATATCCTACCTCCTAACCTTTCTAGGAATCAAAAATGCAACTTTATCCATCAATCCGCCCGACACACTTTAATCACAAATGTCCTTTATCGTCGAGGTCTTGATGGTACACTACTCCGATGTCTAGAACGCAATGAATTTGAAATGGCCCTATGAGAAGTTCACGAGGTTATTTGTGGTACTCACTCGAGTGGAATAACCCTCGCCAAGAAACTCCTCCATTTGGGATATTATTGGCCTTGCATGGAGAAATAATCATATCATTTTGTGAAGAAATGCCAAAAATGTTAGGTTCACAGCAATCTGATTCATGCACCGGCACAACAAATGCATCCTTTTACATCAACATGGCCTTTCTGTCAATGGGGCCTAGATCTTGTAGGAAAAATACATCCATCTTCATCTAATGGACATAAGTTCATTATCACGGCTACAAAATACTTCACGAAGTGGGTAGAGGAAGTACCTCTTACTACCATCACTAAGAAATAGATCTCCTCATTTATCTTGAACTACATCATCTGTCGATATGGAATCCCTCAATCTATAATCACAAACAATGGACGACCTTTCAAGAATCAAGATGTCCAAGAGTTATGTGAAAAGTTTCACATCCAACATCATTTTTCAACACCTTATTATCCTCAAGGGAACGACCAAGCAGAGGCCTCTAACAAACCCATTCTCAAAATTCTCAAAAAGACGGTTAACGATGTTGGATGTGATTGGCATGTTCAACTCAATCTAGCACTATGGGCCTACAAAACAAGCATCAGAACACCAATAGGAGCTACACCATTTGCTTTGGTATATGGATCAGAAGCCATATTGCCCATTGAAGTTGAAATTCCATCCCTTCGTGTATCACTCAGAGGTATCATTTCAGATGAAGATTATAGGGTATCTAGATTGCAAGAACTGGAATTGCTAGACGAGTGTCGTCAACAAGCTGTAAATCATCTAATAACTTATCAACAAAGGATGTCAAGGAGTTACAATCACATGGTAAAACCAAGGGTCTTTCAAGTTGGTGACTTGGTGCTAAAAGAAAACCCTAGAAATCAGCAGGACAGGGAGAAGAAAGGAAAATTTGAGCCTAATTGGCTTGGTCTGTTTGTTGTCATATCAGTGTATGGATCAGGAGCATATCAGCTATCAACGTCAGAAGGGGATCTGTTTGATGAACCTATCAACAGTATTCATCTCAGAAAATTCTATGCTTAAAACTCCTAGTGCACGGGTTAAAAATCTAAAATTGTTTCCTTGGTGAAAACCTAGGCAAATAGGCATCTTGGCAAATGCAAAAAAAAAAAAAAAAAAAAAACAAAAAGAAACAAAAAGAGAAAATGAAAAAAAATAAAATACAAAAACACAAAGGGTGTAATCAAAGCATATGGTGAAAACCTAGAAACAGGCATCGTATGTGATTCTATGATTAGCTTTCCCATCTATTATGGACATATCAGGATCATTCATTTGGCAAGTCAGTACCATTCCATATCATGTCAGTCATCTTGCCATCATTGCATCCATTATCAAAATCATGTCACATGGTCAACATATCACTCCATAGCTTGGGGGCAACATCTAGATATCATTAGAGGCAATTAAAATGTATCAATTTCACCAGTCTGGGAACACGATGGTATGGCAGAAAACCAAAAACAAAGATCAAAGTGCAATGTCAATCATCATCAGAAAAGCATCAAACATCCGTATCGTATCAACAAATCCAAAAACATGTCAAAAAAGTAAGTCTGAAAAAGAACCTTTCAAAAACATAGGTCAGTGTCAGTCAAACTACGTGGTCTCTATGTGTTTAATGTAGGCAAGGCTAATCTTAGATCAGCCCCCAAGACCCCTAGGATTAGTAAATAGGTTAGGTCTTTTGTCAAAAGTTTCAGAAAAATCCAAAACAAAAACATGTCAAAAAGTCAGGATGGATGATCTTAAATTTGAAAAATGATTGAAACACACTACATGAAAATGGATGAATTATATTTTGATTATCATTTATTTGGAGTAACTCAATAATGTATAAAAACTAGAGATACAAGGAAAAAGAATGATGTTTTATTATCTACTGTCTATATGATAATCATATAAATGTGTGAATTGTCGGGGGATGTGCTATGCAAATGTATCACCGATGACATTCAAAATTCACACATTGAAATGATTAATCCCTTCTTGTTTACGCAATGAATGCTCAGGTCATCTCATTTCAATTATACCTTGATGCTTGTGTTCACTTGCAATATCAAAAATCATGAAAGTAATACTCAGGTCGTCATTGGATTAACACAACCATCGATGCTTGTATTAACTTTCAACATTCAATAAAGCTCTATGATGATACCAAGCACAACAAGACTGTAAAATGACATTTGTTTTGCATATCATTGCATGATTAAATTAGATTGCATTCATCATCATTCATTATCTTCAGAGTATTTGTTGCATAAAGGATTCCAATCAATGATTATCTAATCTACAAAAGAGACTAAGTATACTTGACATAAAATCATTAAAAACATATAGCATCATCATTTAGAATCCATACATCACATCATCATTACGTCCATCAGAGATCATCCATACATGTTATCAAATCACATCATTTATCTATATATCATATTCCATCCATACATACATCATAACATCATTACATCATCACATTTAGAATAAACTCATCACATAAAGCATATAAAAGCATCCATCACATGGAAATCATGAAACCATCAACATATCGCATTAACTACATCTCATATATATATCAATGTCAAGTATACAATGAAGTCATAAAAATACATCATCATACAAGAAGGTACATCATAAAATACATCAATGAGGATCATAATGGCATCTACGACCTCCTACTGCCAAAGTGAGTAGGCCTACCAGGACCTGTACCACTACCACCACCACCCCCTGAAGGACCCAGATCTCTGGGATCTCTACGTGGAGGCTGAGTTACCCCCTCACTGACTATCCGTGTGTGAGTCCACCCAGATCTCGATGGGGCATAATTGACTCGGCGCTTGGTAGGCACTGCATCATGATACCGACCTCTATAAAACTCAGCCTCTCGGGCAGCCCACAAAACCTCTCTCATATAATCACCTATAGAGGTGCCATCGGCAACTCTCTGTAGGGTCTCGGCTCTCTCCTGTGCCCTCTCGAAAATATGTCGAGCACTGTCTTGCTCTGCTGTCAGGGTATCAACCTGTGTCTACGTGGTGGCTAACTACCCTTGTACCTATGCCAAGGCCTATGCGTGAGTCTGTGCCTATGCCTGCATCTGGGTTTGAGTCTACACAACCATGCCCCGAGCCTGTACCAACTGCCCCTGCAGTGTTTAAACCTATGCTTGCAGAGTCTGGACCTGTGCCTGGAGCCCAGCTATCTATCTCTGCTGCCCTACTGCTGGCACTGTCACTGCCTGCCTCTTACGAGGCCTACTAGAAGAAGGTGCACTATGAATGTCTGGACCTGGCCCTTTATATCCTCCACTCCCACCATCACTGTCCCCACTGCTGCTGCTATCCTCACTGTCTAAACTACTGCTCTCTAAATTGTCATCTACTGGGATATCACCCTCACCACCGGCGACATCCTCTGCCACATCCTCCTCTACTGGTAAAGGTGTTGGCTCATCGGGGATAGTAATACGAGGATGAGGGACCAAGGCCAAGAATGCTGCATAATCCTCTGTAATAGCTGCCTCTAATATGTCTCTCTGCATGTCCCACGGAGATGGCTGTAATGCTTTGTATCCATCTACAATGACATCATAAGATAATATGGGACCCCAATCCAGAATATCCATCCATCATCGTGCATAGTGGGCTACTCCCTGTGGCATGCACTCAACAATGCCATACTGTCTGTAAACTCGACGGAGCAAGAATCTCTCAAGAATAAAAGGAGTCTGACCAATGAGGTACATAGAATCACATAGAAACCCCAACACTACACCATCCTCCTCCCACTCCTCACAATCAAGGTAGGGGCACCATATCACTGTCTCAATATCACCAAAAACTCATCTCCAATGCTCTAATTTTCCCATTCAGGCCTACGTGAATCGACCACTATATCTAAATACATATGGTCTACCAGCTGGTCTGTCTACAATGGCAAATGACTGACAAATAGCAAAGTGCTCCAAAACCCATATCTGTAATAGGGTCGCCCCTATGGATATACTACGTGCACCTCTAGGTACACAATGGAATGAAGATCATGGTAGAGATGTGCTAACATGCACATCCCCCATGCATATCTGGTACTATATACCAACATGTTCTCCAATGTCCTGCCCCAGCCAACAAGGAATCCCTTTGACCTGCGATCAGGGCAAAGGAATCCTCCAATAAATCCAGCTAGCACTGCTGGTAGTGTCGCATAAGAGTCTGCGATCCTCCGCCATTGAATGCTCGGACCCTTTATGTCTTGATCCTAAAAGACTCTATGGAGAGTGTCTCTACTGCTAGTCCCATGTGAATCATATGTCACAATCTCCCCCATGAAAGGAATGCGCAATATACGCCACACATCCTCTGGTGTGACTGTCATCTCATCGGTGGGTAGGTGAAAGGTGTTGTGGTCGCTATGCCACCTCTCAGCCAGTGTGGTCAACAAACCCCGATTAATCCTAATTTGGGGCATATCAAGTAAACTCGTAAGGCCACACTGGCCTATCACCTGGAGCACATCCGGTGTCAAATGTGGTATCAAATCAGTCATCTGCAGAAATATCTCTCGCATCTGGAGAGTACCTAGATCCTCCTATCATCATAACAAATAGATCTACAATCAGTGAACTATGTCAAAGAATCAAAGGTCATTCTACTATCAGTCTATTCCAAAAGCTTTGGTATGAATTTTCGATCAAAATTCATAGGAAAACATCCAACCTCACCTATCATGAGGTTTATCAAAAACATTATCTAGATCTCGCCTATCATGAGATTTATCAGATATTGAATCAAACCTCACCTATCATGAGGTTCATCAAAACATTATCTAGATCTCGCCTATCATGAGATTTATCAAATATTGAATCATGTCCTCGCCTATCATGAGGATCATCAATAAATGGGGTTTTCTTCTCACCTATCATGAGAGTTAGTCTTATTTAAATCATCAAATCCAACATCAAGAAAGTGGATTGTCAATCATACCAATCAGAAGAATGGACATGATCAGAATTGATGTAATCAAATTTCACTAAGTCAAAATCTTCAATTCTGTCATGGAAGTGCTAAAACAGTCATCAAAAGTGCTAAAACCCAAAAGCGCTACTTAATCAACTAAAAGCGCTCGAATAGGGACCCAAAGTGCTAAAACCATGAAAGCGCTATTTCAACACTCCAAAGCGCTAAAAAACTCAAAGCGCTAAAACAAGCCGTCTAAGTGCCACTTTAGTAGAATTGCTAGTACAGACCTTAAAAACGCTAATCCACCGACTCAAAGCACTGAAAATCTCAAAGCACTAAAATCCAACTTCATAGCGCTAATTCGCTGAAAGCACTACTTTACCGATTGGAAGCGCTAGAGTTTTAAATGCAAGCGCTAAAACTCAAAGTGCTAGACAACCAAATGGAAGCATTACATCGGGATGTAAGTGCTACAGCGCGGCTTCAAAGCGCTAAAAGACACCTAGACATGCCTAGGACCTAAAAAGCATTAAAAAAAAAAGTGCATGAATCACGAGGAGGTCAAGGGGTACATACCAGAGGTCCATACACAGGCGGTCATCTGTGGTGTCGAACGCACTCAAATCGGTGAGTGTGGTAGGGGATAGGCATCTCGTTCCAGCTGGCAAAAAAGTCTTTATCACTAAGACTTTTGAACTCAAAAAGAAAATAATGAATTGAAAATGACCTTTTGGCACTATTTATAATTTTTGAAAGGTATTTTTGGTGGATTTTTATTACATTTTGATTAATTTAATCCATGAAATTAATGTAAACTCATGTGAGGGCTCTATTTCTTCATTATTGGTCGGGAGATAAATTATTTCATCATCGAAACATCATAAAATATCAGAAAATCATAAATTTTTGAAAAATTCTAAAAATCATCAGATTATTAATTTATCTCCGGATGGGGCATATCATCATCAAATTGTCTGAAAATCATGTCTGGGGCACACAAAATTAATATCATCTGAAAATCATGCCTGGGGCACACGAAATTAATATCATCTGAAAATCATGTCTAGGGCACACGAAATTATTATCGTCTCAAAATCATGTTTGGGGCACACGAAATTAATATCATCTGAAAATCATGTGTGGGGCACACGAAATTATTATCATCTGAAAATCATGTCTAGGGCATACAAAATTATTTTTTTTGAAATCATCGATCCTAGCAGTAGCAGCAAAAATATTCTTCGAACCAATGCGTAAACACATCACTTCGAAGAGGGGCAAAATGTATACACCTAAAATTGGTTTGGAGCATCCGATTAATTAAATACACATTATTTGATTAATTATTCTATTTCCTCTACTGTTTAAATAAATAGAAATATTTATTTAATATAGTTCACATTCAAATTCATCTTAATTAAATAAACAAAATTAAATACTTTGTTCAATTTAATTATCAAATCCCTATTTCAATCTATCACATCATTCTCAAAATAATTAAATAAAGATAAAACACTTTATTTATTAATTACCATATTCCTCTGATTAATTTAATAAACGACTATCCTACAGTTTGTTTTATTAAATTATTTATCTCCCTTTCCTAATTTAAATAAATCAAAATATTTGAATTAAGCATAAAGGAATATTCCAATCTACATTCTCTCAAAAATAAATTAGATTTCCTATGTCTAATCTATGTCTAAATTTGTCACATTTAATACTTTGAAACTTCATGGGAAGTTTTGGAGACAAATTGGAGATAAATTTGGAATTTGATCTCTTAATCCTCTTCTCTTGCCTAGTGTTTTCATGGGTAGAGACAATCTCCCTCTTTCTCTCAATCTTCTCAATCTCTCACCATTCAATCCTCCAGATTGAATCCAAGCCTCTCAAAGATTTCCCTGTGCATTTCTACAGCCAGGAAATCTATAAATACAAGCCTCATTGAACCAAGAAAAGGATCTAGATAATCAAGCTTATGCACCCTTACTCTGCAGGAATCCAGGCATCAAGTATCAAGCAATTCAACAATCAAGCTTCACAACAATGGCTACCTCTTGGAGCTGCCTTTATCTGTTTCACATCAATATCATGCTAGTTTAATTAATTTATCATTTAGCATTATATTATCATCATCTCGTTCTTCAGATAGTCATTTTAATAGTCTTATATGCTTACACAATCTGAGAGCAAAGTAGGATTTAATAAATCTTTGGAGATAGAGAACAATAGAACGCTTTCAATTGATTACTTTATTGAATTGATTCAATTTGTTTAATCATTGATATAATGTTGTATTAAGAAGTGTATTTATGTTATTTACCTCATTCCACACTTACACTCCTCATGTTGTCATTGTTGTATTTTTGCAGTTCTTGTTTAAAGTAAGATAGTTGTAAATGTCTCAAATACTTTTCAATATTATTATTAAATTAATCGAGGGGTTTAACTTCAAGGATAATCCCTACATGTGCCACATGCACCAATTTCTCAAAAAATAAACATTCTTAGTGTAGTTAGTGTTGACGTGGTTTCTACACACACAACATAGATAAAATTTGCAAACAAAATCTTATTTCTCTTGAAAGAATTTGAAGTATACAAAAATTTTTATTATCCCAAGACTTTGATAGTTACGTCTTGACACACTAGGTTTTACTCCGAGTTCATTGTAGGTTGATTTCACAAAGGGAATGATATATTCTTTACTTTATGAAGCTAAAAATGAATTAATTTTACTAGATACTTTAATACACACACAAGGTGTCACCTTAACTTGCAAGGATTGACAATTATTTTGATAAATCTACAACAATTATGGATAAATTTGATCAATTCCTTTGAAATTATTTAACAAATTTTAATGAAACGAAAAAATATTAAGGAAGGAAATGGTTAGAAAAACTAATTTTTTAGTAATCCTATGCGAATGTGCTTTATGAATTATCAAATGAGACCTAAAATCAATATATGTTTCACCAAAATGATTCACAACTACACATAGATGTAAATTTTTAATGGAAACTTATCACACAAATAAATTTCTCAAATGCACCCAAATTTTTGTGTGATTTTTTATATTTCAATGAAAATGATAAGTGTATAGGCATATAAGATTTACAATTGGGTAATGATATGTATTTTTCTCCAAGTTCATAAAAAATTACAAGAATATACAAGTAATCTCACTAATGTGAGAGAAATCCATGAAGTAAACAATAGTTGACTATTATTCAATTTATTTCTCAACAATTATCAATTTCCAATCTCCTTCAAATGAATAACAATGACTCTATTATAGACACAAAGCACAAATTACTACTTACAAAAATCAATGGTTTAGATTACATCTCAAGACTGATTGATCACAATTAGAAAAAGTGGAATATTCTCTTAGCACCAACATCTTTATGGTTTGCATATTGGAATATTCCCTAGGAATCAACATCTTTAAATTTGAAATTTAGCATAGTATTCTCTAGACTCACACTTTTGTAAAAATTAATTTTTGATATGCATATTCCACTAGTATCAACATGAAAGCACTAAAGAACCTTAAAAATTTGATGACATGGGATGGGGGAAATTAAAAAGGAAACTTCATAGAATAGGTGGGTATTGGAAACCCTACAAAACGAAAAAAAAAAATGTCCTTAAGTATCTACTTCAATGAAATCTTCAATGATACATTGGCTTTTGAAGGAAACCTATTTTCTTCTAAATTCACATATGGATATTAAAACTCTATTGATCTATTCTCTAGTTAGACCTTGTGACACCTTTCATCTATATTTTCATGTTCCATATTCATTCAATATTTTAGAAACATGTATTTCCTTTCCCTAGTCAATCTCTAAGACTCTTTTATTAACTTCATTTTGTTTGAAACTTGACTCATCATCTCTTCATCAAGATTTTCTATTAGATATATTTTAGAACATCAAAAAATATCTCTTTGAAATTATTTAGAAATGTCTCTCCATATTCAACATTGATATGATTATACATACTATTTGTTAACTTTTCAACAATAGCTATGCCTTCAAATTTCAAATCAAAGACTCTCTTCCTAAGGTTTTTCACTTTATCTTTGCACTCTTGCACCATTTCCTTTTCAAGAATTAATTACTCAATCTATATTTTTACCTTGAAACTAGTTTTAGTTGGCACAATACCTTCTTTGATCAACAATTTTTCATTCATCTTTTGAACAACTAGCAACTTGGACAATTATATTTCATTCTACCCTATCTCACCAATAAAATTGTGCCTTAATTTGACCATCTTTCCTTCTGATTGCAACATATCACCCCATCTTATTGTAACAAGTTTCAATACTTCTTATCATTTCAAAATTATTTTCTTTAACCATTTTTTATTACATTACTAGTTACATGCTTCATCTTATCTAAGGAAGCTACCTCCTCTTGGGATAGTAAAAATAGGTGAGACAAAAAAAAAATTATATGGTCTATTATGGACCAACCAATTGCTTAATATAACCTTGGATTTGTGCTACTTGAGCTTTGAACTCTTTCTTCCTATTTTTATCATTCTCAATCCTTGCTACAATTGCTTTTGCATTGAATTTTCACTCCTCAATGTCTCACTCTCTTGTGGAATTCCATAGGTGAGTAGTGGATATTTGGTAGTCTAGGAGTGTCATGTCACCATTAATATTTTGAACAAAAGGGGAGGAAACTTGTGTAGTCTTTAAAATGATGACATCTCTTTTGAGTGAAGACACCCTATCCATTTTTGTAGGCTTTGGTTTATCTATTTGATACAAGAGGGTTTTGAAAAAATTATTTATTAACTCAACTTATGGATGACTTAGAAACTCACTTCATAACCAATATGGGATGTCAATTTCCTGCACTTTCACTTATATTTTTTGTTTTAACATTTGTTCCTATTACCTTATGGGAGACCTAGGTTTTTCTATTAGGATGTGTTGTTCATGAACTTCTTATTGCATTAGTTGTTCCTAAATTTATTCTTTCACTTGTTTTTCTACTTCTTCATGGAGAACATTAACTTATATTTTTTCATGTTAGAATTCATTTAGAATTTTTTTAATAATATTTCTAGAGCTCCACTCTACTTCCACTTATACAATAATGTCCTTTATTGGTTTCCCTACTACTTGTTCAATGTGAATTGAAGGCTAAACTCCTACTTATTTTCTGCGTAGGAATATCTCAATGAATGTATTGGAATCTGATAAAAATGTTTGCCTCGATGTTAATGAATGAAACTTCTAATCTCAAACAACTCTCTGTATTCATTATTTGTTCAATCATAGGATCTACCTCATCCTTTAATATTTCAATGTTGTTTGGAAAAGGGATAGGATTTTTTTGTTTATCCTTTGAAAATTTCTCTTGTATTTGGTACAACCTACCACTTGATTCTATATTTTATTCTTTTTGTAATTTATAGTTCTTACTCTCTTGGTACTTGATAAATTATTGCTTATTAATTTCGCACATTCAAGATTTTTTATCACTATTTCCTTAATAGTTCTTATTCTAAATTGGAAATAGATGGAGGAGAGAAAATTGATTTCTTGATAAAAAGAAGGTGGATTTTGAAAGAATGATTACTAAAGCATTGTAAATTGTAACCCTTGACAATTTCATACTATGTTTTTCTCCCCTTTAAGTAAATGTCCATAACTAAGAACATAATCTACATTCCACAACTTATTTTAAACATTTTACAATAATTAGAAAGCATAAAAAAATGCTCATATTTAATACTTTGTCCCTAACACTTTAATCTTCAAAAAATAGGGCTAGGAAATTGGCACCTAGGGTGCCTATGTTCCCCTATTTTGCATCCAAATTTAAATATGTTGGTGTTGGAATTTTATTATTTGAAATTGAAACATCTAAAGTCAATTGTTATGATTTAATTTTTGAGATATTAGAATATTAGCTTATAAATACCTAGTTATTTCATCATTTCAAACCTATCTAGCATTAAGTGGAAAATTGGGAATCAAGAGCAAGAATTATTATTAAGAGCATCATTTATAAAGTCATCAATATTCATTAAAGCATTTATTTCAGCAATTCAAGATCTAGTATCAGGTGAAAGTGTATGTGAGTTCATGTTGTCATATTATCATTGTTTTGTGAAGGCTAACCCATTTTATAGGTCTCCAAAGAAATTGAAGTAATTTAAGCTATTCAAGCATTCAAGAAAATTAAGTAAGCAAGATCAATACCTATCATCATGTAAGAAATTGAAGGGTTGTGAGTTGTAGGAATTTTCGACTCATCATTCTTTCCTATCATTTATATTTCCTATCATTGACTTTGCCATTATGGAATTAAATACACTAACACGGGGTTTGACTAAGGAAATCCAATAAAATGGCACAACCCTTCCTCTTTCCTTGAATGTACAGTTTTATGATTTGAAGAATACTGAAGGAAGATTGAATTTTAATTATTTTTTGTTTCAATCAAAACCCCAGGCCTTTTCAACTCATGAAAAATCACATAATTATCCGATAGTGATCTGAAAAGTTTGAATACTAGAAACAAAATTTCAAATCTGACATGAAAGGACTACGAAAATAGATCTAAAAAATCCCTACTATGATAATGGTTCCACTAGAAGAAACATCCTCAAAAATCAGGCTCAAATTTATACCACAAGTTCATAGTGTCCTTCTCAGTCTACTCCTATAGTCTAATTTTTCCTATGATATTTCAGATAAACTATTTTTGTGCTAAAGTAGTTATTTGCACCATTAGGTCAATTGAATCATTGCATTTCATGTTTAGGAAATTTCTATATTTTAACAAGGGCTAGTTGACTCACTTATCAGGATGTAAGTCAATCACATACCTTTTCCAAATCCATTAAACCCCATTCTATTCCCCCCTTCCTTTATTTACTTAAAGAAACATTCAAGGAAAGGTGTCAAACCCTAAAGTGAAAACCCAAAGGTTTCCCTTCCACTCCATTTAATTTTGGTGAACTTGACCTATTAAAATTATACACCATCTAAAAATTCACCATAGATCTTTACATTTTTCAATAAGGCATCTATTTTAGCATCATAAAAGGCATAAAAGTTCAACAAATTGTATATAATATTGCATCATAGGTTGTAATAGAGTTTATTTTAGTTATTTTAGCTAAGAACTACATTCTTATTGAATTCATAAATTTCCATTAGGTCATTTAAACTCTAAAAAAAATAAAAAGTGTCAATTGCATATATTTAGCCATCTTGCTAATAGTTAAAAAGTGAAAAGTTGCATTACATTATTTCAAAAAGCATATTCATATACACATTTTTAGATTGAGCATACTAGAATCAGTTAATTTTTGCATCTTAAATATTGAAATTATATTTACAATTATCATTTATTGTTCAAGCATTCTCAACATTCTTGCATACTTGCATTTTGAAATACATTACCATAAATTGAGCAAAATATTAAAAAATATTCATTGTCAGACCTGTTTGTACATAGACATAGAAACCTTAAATAGTATTACAGACAATCAAACTTTTAATTTTACAAAAAAATTTCTAGAACATAGGAACCCTAGGTGTCATATTCCTCCTCTTTTTAACTTAGATTTCCATGATGTAGAGATTTCTCAAAATTCTCTATCTCAATCTATTATCTGTTTTCTAGTCACCTGTTGCATAATAGTGTAAACCTTAGTAAAATCATCATATCATTAGGGTATGTGTAGGATCATGATGGGCCAAAAAGTGGCGATATGTAAGTGATATGATGGCCCATGTGGTTGATGACTTTTTTTCTACCCAAAATTGATGAAACGAAAAGGGTTTTTAAAGGAGATTCTCAGCTTTCCACCAATATAAATTATGCTTTAATTTGAATTTAATAAATAATTATTATTCATTTTCTATTTGAGTTATGACTAAAGTCCTAATTGATAGGCTAATTGAAAAACATCTATAGCTTTCAAATGGTATCACATTTTTTTAATTTGAAACATGTGTCACATTATATGCTTTGAATAATATAGGATTAAAAAAAAAAAGAATTTTATGAGGTTTTCAGCAAGTTAAGGTGGTCAGACATACAAGTTTTTATATTTTTTAAAATTTGTAATAAAAAAATCATAATTAATTATTTACTTGGAAAAAAATTACAAAAAAATATGCATCACATTGGGACATGAGTCCTCCACTTATATCTAAAATCTTATAAAAAAATATTATCATTTTATTGTGGTTAGGGTGGTCAGACAGACACCTACTTTTTATTTTTTCCCTGAAATTTAAGTACTACTCCATTGAAATTTCAAATTTTCACCAAATAGATGTTTTTTTAAAAATAAACCTAGTATTTTAGAAACTAAATTCAATTTTCTATAGATTCTATTCTTACATATTTTTGAAATAATATAGATAAATTATTGAAATTTTTACGTCAAGTTGCCTAACTCTGATTTTTTTAATTTTCATAGCCACTTAAGGGCCTATTTTTTCCATGATGATCCTACACATACCCTTTATGATGGATCAATATTTTGGTAAGATATTTACTTCTTTGAAATCCTTGGTGGATGTTTCAAGTTGTTTATTTGGTAATGACCCTAATTTAGATGAGGGAATTCATGATATTGCACCTCCTAGTGCATGTCCTCATGAGGTAGATATCTTGGGACAAGATGAGGAGAGAATGAATGTATTCATACTTAGTTATTTGCATAACCTTGAGAATAATGAATCATTTTATCCTTCCATGAGATGGCCTAGTCACCCATACCAACAATAATGCACCACCTACTATACCACCAGTTAAAATGTTAACTCTCTTACATCTGAAAAGTGACTCATAAAGCATATCTCAACAAAATCTAATGGAAACAACTATTGATAACAACTACAATGAATACATAACACATAATATTCATCCATATAAGGATCATAAAGTTATAGATGCACCCATTAACATGGAACAAAGTTATGGAAAATGCTTTAGAATCTTGAGAAAATAAGGATGTGACATGTATAATGAACTTGAAATCCATTCCCTCTTGGAAAAATCACCACCATAAGACACTAAAGGAGTAGGTTACCAAGATCCCCCACCTTTACATCAAACATTTGTTCCACTAACAAAGGAATCCAAAGTCCATGGTTCTATTAAGAAGTTACATTTCTTGCATCCTATATCCAAAATCGAATGGACCTTAGAAAAACTTCTCAAATTAGGATACATTACATTACCACCCATCTGTGACTAAGGAGATATGAAAAATGAGTACAAATATATCTTACTATGCATATTATAGAATACTTGGACATCTTATAGATGAATTTCATGCTTTAAATAGTAAACTAATAGAATTTGATCCTTATGGGGATCAAATTAAACATATGATATATTAACATTCATTATATTTTCTCCTTTCCATGTGGCAGTTGTACTATCACACAATACTCACTACCATCCATGAGCATATAAACTTAGGTTTATGCAACCATCTTTTATTTTTTAAGGAACAACATATCATAATCCATTTGGCTCACTTTTTTCCTTACACTTGGGGGGAAAGGGGTTAGATAACCTTGTTTTGTGTAAAATCCTTCATGGGATCCCTTTGTTTCTCCTTAAAATGTTAGTGTAGCAAGTAAATTAAAATTTTATGGGGGCCATATATTCCCCTGCTCATTACTGGCTACAACGCTGAAAAAAGGGTGCTTAGCCTTTTACGTGCTTGTTTAGCTCCTCTTGTGGATGTTGGCTTAGTGTGGCCTTGATTTAATGTTGTAATGTGGATAACACATTCACATTAGGTCTTGGGACCTTGTGAACTAGTTTACTTTAATTATTCCTTGTAAACGTGTTGTAAAGTGTTTTAATACACTTTCACATCTTTCTAGGATTTCTAAGTATAATTAACTTTATTTCCATCATAATTTCTCTTAGCCTTGCCTTATTTGGTGTGTTGTAATGTGTTGTAACACACTTTCACATTCCTCTAGGCTAGTCATCAATAATTGGGCTCGCTTATGCTTTAATTTTCCTATTGTTGCATCCACAAGCCTTATTTTGGTGTATTTTTTAAGATAATCCCGACAAATGGCATTTAAAAAATCAAATCCCTAAAAACCCACCTCAAATTCCTAAGTGGGGATTCATTTTCCATTCTGGGTGAATGAGTCCCCTTAGGTGGGACCCATTCACCCAAGGTGGCGAATGAGTCCCCATTACCTCAAAAAATCAAATTTAATTTAAATCTTTGGCAAGATTTTATTCTCCAAGATCCAATGTCAGCTTGTAGTGTTGTAATTCCATGAATTATTGCATATTTGGGTATAAATACAAGGTTCTTTCTCTCATTTTACCCCCCAATCATTCAAGTACTCATCCTAATAGAAAATTGAGTCCAGAAGAGCACTTGAGCAAGAGCATTCAAGGCTTTGAAGGGAAAATTATCAAGCATTCAAGAGCATTCTTCAAGATCAATGATTATTTCAAAAATCACATTCATCATGTTTGTCATTGTGCTTACAATTGTGGTGTAGAGTTCATGATCCAAGAAATATTTGTATTCAAGATCTATCTCCATCAAGAAAGAATCAAGAACCACATCCATTGTGGCCATTTCAAGCATATTTGCAACTTTATTGTAAGGGTTTGGTGAGTTGCAACATCACCTTTTGTTCATTCATCAATCTCCTTTACATTTGCTTTCTATTTCAATGTTTAATTACCAACAAGGGGTTTGACGAAGGAAAACCCCCATTCTCTAACCCCACAACCATTTTCCCCTCTCTTTGCATGTGATTTGCAGGTCTAGGTTTTAGATTTATCAAAGAATAAGATTGGAGAAGTTGTCATCAAGTTGTCAAAGCTAAACAAAGTTGTCAAGATTTTGAAAATACCTTAGAGGAGCTTGGAGAAGAACTAGAGGTTGAGTTTATCAGTTTAAGACCCCGATCTGAATTGCGAGTAGCAGAGAAGACAACGGGCTACATAATACAACTTTGAATTTATAGAGATCAAAAAGTGGACTAATTCACCACTATTGGTGAATGAGTCCCACTGCTATTTTTTGTCAAAAGTTTTTGCATATCTGAGTACCCTTTAGTCTAAAACCTATTTTGGCACAGTTTTCCTGATACTAGACTGATTCGCCTAGCTTGATGAATGAGTCCCAGTTGACTTCAATAGTGAATTTTCTAAGGTTTTAGACCTTTATTCTGCTTTCTCTAGTTTCCCAGGTGCACATCTCTAGGTTTACAGTTTTCCATTGTTGTTTGCTTGCATTTCTAGGTCATTCTTTGAAGCATTGCATCAAGTTAGGGTTTTTACATTTCATCATTAATTTCATTGTCTTTCCAAGTACAAACTTGGTGGTGAACCCCTCATTTACATCATGCCATCCCATACAACAAACCCTTGGTCATATTTCAATCACCTTTGCATTGGAATCTCAAGGGTTGTTTTTGAGTGAAATATAGAAAATAGCCTCTTTCCTTTTAGGTCCAAAACCCTAGAAGTGACAAAGGACCCACACTATTTTCTAGGTTTCATTTTGGTGAACTTGCATTTAGAGCATCATAATTCTAATTTGGAGTGCATTTACATCCTAGATCTAGCTTGCATTAACATTGCATTCGGTTTTACATTGGTTAATTTGCATTCTAGGGTTTAAATCTTTGCATTAGTGAGAATCTCATTTAGATTGCTTTAAAATTAAGTGAAATTCTACATTTACATCATATATTTGAGTTAGAAAACATAAAAATCAGAAAATTCAATTCAAAATTTTGAAAAATTTCAAAAAAATCCATACCTAGACTCATTGCATTTTTTGTCATTTACAGTTCATTCTCCGAGTTTCTACTTGCTTCTATTACCCTTTTGTTTTGGTTTACAGACTTTCTATTTCATTCAATTTCTTGCATGTAGCTTACATTCATTCATCTTGTGCATAGATCAAAATTGCATTTATAACATTGTTGCATAGCTTAGAATTTGAAATTTGCATCATGGATATGTGCTTTGTAAAACTTTGAATGTCCTTAAAATCCTTAGTAGATGTGTCAAGTTGTGCCTTCATAGATGACTCTAATTAACTTGAATTAACTCATGTTCACTCAACTCCTAATGAATGTCCTCCTCATGATGTTGACATCATTGGATAAGATGATGACAAATGAATAGGTTCTTAAATGATTGTCTTAACAATCTTGAGGCTAACACATCCTTTTATCCATCCATGAATGAACCAAAACCTCCTACCATACCACTTCTTGAGATGTTTGGTTATTTGCATCTTGAAACAAAACATGAACCTAAGTTCCTTGCAATAGGTGAACCTAGTTCCTCTAAACACACAAAAAATCAACCCTTTTATAATAACAAGGTCACCGACACTCCCATCAATCTTCAAGAAACATATGGAAAAGGTTTCACAATCTTGAGAAAACAAGGGTGTGATACAACTAGTGAACATGGAATTCATTAACTCTTAGAAAAAATACCAGTTGAGGAAAATACAAGGGGAATAGGATACCAAGATCCCCCTCGCAATGAACAAGTTCCTACAAAATATCTAAGACTTCATGATGATGGTACAATTATCTTAGATCATCATCTTGATATGAATATTCTTCTCCCTAAAGAACAACCAATAATTCCTAACCATGACAAGGATGAAAGGATCTCCTCAGGTCCTCCTCCTCAACCTTCAACTAGAGTATTTGATGAAATTCACAACAACAAAACCCCAAAAAAATCGAATGACAATTGAAACATCTTCTAGACATAGGTTTTCTTAAACTTCCACCTCGAACTAGAAGTAGATTCCCTTAAGATAATACAAAGTATTGTGCATATCATAGGATTCTTGGGAATTATACCAATGAGTGCCAAACTATCATAAGGACTCTTCAACACTTTAACATTTTAGAAATAATCCCTCAAAGTGGGACCCCTTTTCCCCCTTGTCATGAAATGGTTATAGAACATCCCTTTCTCACTATTACATGACCACTTTCCCACCACTTACCTTAGATCATTCTTGTCTTGCACTCAGTGGGGGAAATAAGTTGTTAGCCTTGTCCTAGTAATGTATTTTTCCTTGTCCCTTTGGTTTGTCATTCCCCTTCCACTTATACACACTGAGATTGGGAGGCAGATGACTTGCTCATAGGTTGACTCACATTTTCCTTACTAGTATTTTTGCATTATTTCTTTTTCTTTTTTCATTTGTGTGATTGCATGTGCATAATGTGATCCCCTGTAACGTTCTATTTTCTCTCTTTGTGACATTCCTCTATTTGTACCTTCATTCTTCTCTATGTCATGAATCACTTTTTCTTTTTCATCTTTATCTTTTTCTTGTGTTTTCCTTTTGGGGATGATGCAAGGCATTGAGACATTCATTTCTCCTTCATGTTGAACCAAAAATCTTTCTTTTCTTTTTCCTTTTTCATTTCATCTTTATCTTTTTCTTGTGTTTTCCTTGTGGGGATGACACAAGGTGTCGAGACACCCTATGTCTCTTCAATGTTGACCCAAAAGGTTTCTCCTTTCTTTTTGCTCTCTTTGTGTAATTATTCTAGTTCTATGTGTATTTGGAGGATGATGACAGTTCCAAGCTCTCCTTATAGAACATTGCAGCAAAGAACATACTGACCCCAAATCAATAGATCCCTTATATGTTTGGTTTTTTCATTTTGGGGGAAACCCTTCTTTTCTTTTTCTCTTGCATGATGTAGCCTTACTCAGAAACATATGACTTGGCATAGTGCTTTCCAAGTTGGCTCTCATGTCTTTCTTCTTATTAGAATTTTTCATTTGCTACTTTAAATTAATTTCTCAGAGCATGGTGTTAACTAATTTCTTTAAAGTGGGGGCATACATTGGCATTATTTCTTTTTCATTTTTCCTTTTCATGGTTCTTAGTGCAGCCTTCTTGCTTCATACGATGCATTTTTTTCTTTGTGGATGATATTAGGTGTGATTTCCTTGATGAGCATGATCTCTCTTAGCCTATTATATTCCTCTTAGTGGCTTGATATGACATATTGCATCCCCTAAGTTGTGAATTTTATATTCTTTTATTGGTCCTCTCTTGGAGACATTAGGCATAATGTTCCCTAAGTTAAAGACCTCACATGAATGAAGTAAGACTCCTTTGAACGTTTCCTATTTCTACATGTTGCATCTATGGAAACCTTGCATAACACAACTAGCATTCCCATGGATCCATCATGTTTGTTCATGAGCTCCAAGCATACAAAGTTTTTGTTGTCTCATGAAGCTCGAAAACCTAGTCATCTTTGTGTGACACCTTATTAAAGTTATCAGGAGGTATAACTTTGGTATGGTTTGAGCGGGAAGCCCAACCGGTGGCATGAATTTCCCCATAGCCACTTGTGTGTGTGTGTGAGTACATACTAGCTACATGTGTGTATGTTTCTCACCCCTTTTGGACTTCTCACCTGGTGGACAACCATGATTTTTGTCACCTTAGAGTGAGTATGCATTTCTTTTTTTGGACAAACAACCGATATCTGATCCACATCGCATTGGACAAATGGTTGAATCTTGTTCTAAATTTTTCCTTTATCTCTTTCTTTTCTTTGGCATTCTATGATTAGCCTTGTTTTTGCTCTTTATATCATTTTCATGTGTGTTCCTTTTTACTCGTGTTAGTTTGCCATGGGATCTCGGTCCTAGGGGCTTGATCATCCCTCTTCATTTTTGTCATCTCATATTATTAGCATGAGTACATTCTAACCCTCCCTTGATGCATGTTTTTCCACTTTAGTGTGATTTTGAAGCAAGTTAATCCTCTCACTAAAGTGGGGGCTAAATGTAATGTCGAAAAAAGGATCCTTAGCCTTTTTCGCACTTGTTTACCTCCTCTTGTGGATTTTGTCTTAGTTTGGCCTTGATTTAGAGTTTTAATGTGGATAACACATTCACATTAGGTCTTGGGCCCTTGTGAACTATTGTACTTTAATGATGCCTTGTAAAGGTGTTGTAACACACTTTCACATCTTTCTAGGATTTCTAAGCATAATTAACTTTATTTCCATCATAATTTCTCTTAGCCTTTCCTTATTTAGTGTTTTGTAAAGTGTTGAAACACACTTTCACATTCCTATAGGCTAGTCATCAATAATTAATCTCTCTTATGATTTAATTGACCCCTTTTTGCATCCACAAGCCTTATTTTGGTGTATTTTTTAGGATAATCCCAAAAAATGGCATTTAAAACACCAAATCCCAAAAAACCCACCTAAAATTCCTAAGGTGGGACTCATTCGCCATTTTGGAAAAATGAGTCCCCTTAGGTGGGACCCATTTGTCCAACATGGAAAATTAGTCCCCCTTAACTCAAAAATCAAATCAAATTTAAATATTTTGTGTGAATTTACTCTCCAAGATCCAATTTTGGCTAGGAGTGTTGTAGTTTCAAAAAAATTCTTGCATAATTGGTTATAAATACAAGGTTATTTCTCTCATTTTACCCCCCAAGCATTCAAGTACTCATCATAATATAAAATTGAGTTCACAAGAGCATTTGAGAAAGAGAATTCAAAGCTTTCAAGGGTAGATTATAAAGCATTCAAGAGCATTCTTCAAGATCAATCATCATGTCAAAGATCACATTCATCATGTTTTTCATTGTGCTTACAATTGTGGTGTAGATTTCATGATCCAAGAAAGCTTTTCATTCAAGGTCTATCTCCCTCAAGCAATGATCAAGAACCACATCCATTGTGGCCATTTCAAGTATATTTACAACACTTTATTGCAATGGTTTGGTGAGTTGCAACATCAACTTTTGTTCATTCATCAATCTCCTTGACACTTTCTTTCTATTTCAATGTTTAATTACCAAAAAGGGGTTTGACCAAGGAAAACCCCCATTCTCTAACCCCACAACCATTTTTCCCTCTCTTTGCATTTGATTTGTAGGTCTAGGTTGCAGATTTATCAAAGAGAAAGATTATAAAAGTTTTCATCAAGTTGTCAAGATTGTGAACATACCTTAGAGGAGCTTGGAGAAGACCTATAGGTTGAGTTGAAAAATTTCAGACCCAGATCTGAATTGGGAGTAGTAGATTAGACCGAGGGCTATAGAATCCAACTTTCAATTTCCAAAAATCTGAAAGCGGACTAATTCACCACTATTGGTGAATGAGTTCCACTTCTGCTATTTTTCAAAGGTTTTTGCATATCTGAGTACCCTTTTGTCCGAAACTTGTTTTCTGTTGATACTGGATTGATTCACCCAACTTGGAAAATGAGTCCCAGTTGACTTCAACAATGAATTTTCCATGGTTTCAGACCTCCATTCTACCTTCTCCAGTTTCCCAAGTGCATATCTCTAGTTTTATAGTTTTCCATTGCTATTTGCTTGAATTTCTAGGTTATTCTTTGAAGCATTGCATCAAGTTAGGGTTTTTTCATTTCATCATTCATTTCATTGTCTTTCCAAGTCCAAACTTGGTGGTGAACCCCTCAGTTACATAATTCCATCACCTAGAACACACCCTTGGTCAGATTTCAATCACCATTGCATTGGAATCTCAAGGGTTGTTCTTGAGTGAAATATAGAAAATAGCCTCTTTCCTTTTAGGTCCAAAACCCTAGAAGCGAGAAAGGACCCACACTATTTTCTAGGTTTCATTGGCATAAGAAATGATACCTTTTTAGTTATGATAGCATACATCTCTTAGAAAGTGTGACCTTGACAATCAATGTGTGGCCTTCTTAATCTTATTGAACATAGGTTGTCATTGATGTCAAAGGACTATCAAAGGTTTCTGATCATTGTTATCAGAGGGTATCAAGGCTATCAAATGTGAATTTTGTTAGGATGAAAGAGATTGAAGGAGTACTTGAATTTCCATTATAGTCTCTTGACTTAAAGTTCTATGTATCTGAAAGTAATAATCATAAAGAAGTCTTATCAATCATATCCTATATCAAATTACATTAAGTTTCATTGAGATGTGACTTCCTTTACATAATTAGTGTGTTTATTAGACCATGTCGTGTATGAAGTCAATATGAGTGTGGTGGTCTAGAAGTTAGTTCAAGGATATATTTTTGGTAGAAATATTTCTAAATATGGTTGAAATTTCCTTAAGAAATGCATGTTTTCTTTGTGGTTTTGAAGGAGAGCATACCTACACTTGTTTTATTAGTTTCCTAAGTTTTTAGAGGATATGTTTAGTGTACAAGAATTTTGAAGTGTTAAGAGGTTTTGTATTCCTACTCAAAGTTCAAGGAATGTGTGGTAATGACTAGTGATGTGTGGAATTCAAATATTGCATGTGGAGTAAGGATAGGACCTGCTTAAGTTTTTTATAGTAGCACACAACATAAATATCTTTTTACAACAAGAAAATTGTGTTTGTACTATTGTATTACACATTTCATGTAATTTGAATTTAGGTCCATCTTCTATTGACCCAGTTATGTGTAGATCCCTAACTGACATGGAAGAGTTTTAATGTAAATTCATGTATATATTTCTAATGTTTAAATGCATCAAGTGTGTGTGAGTGTTATTTTCTTTATTAGCTATATTGTTTGTGATTAGGTTTGGTGTTGAACCATGAAGAAAAGAGGGAGAGATAGTATTAGAAGATCATCCTAAGTGTGGAAGAGTGTCAGCTGTGACTTTGGTACATATTAGAGATATTTTAAATTCAATATTATCTCTATATTTTGGTAGGAATGGTGTCTTTAGTAGGTTGGTGCCTACTTGATATTGTAATCTCACTTATTATATTTCTACATTGTAAGGCTATATTTTGGTAGTAGATCCAATCAACTATTATGACAATGGTTTTTCCAATCTTGGGTTTCCACATATATCTGGTGTCATCTTATGTTGTGTTATGATTAATTTATTATGTTCTCTTCATGTTGAAAACTATATAACAATAGAAAATGTTCAAGTTCCATGATCTGGTAAGTAGAGTTAATTTTCAGAATTTTTATTTAAGTAAATCTACTGATTCCTCCCCTCTTCATAGACTATGTGCCCCTCAATTGGTATCAGAGATATTTTCCTTTGAAGTAGCCTAATAGCCTAAGGTAGATCTAGGCTGGCACAATAAATTTCATCTAGGAACAAAGTACCAATCTTTGATGGATCCAATTTCATTGGGGAACGTTAAGATGGAGTCCTATTTGATGGCTTTAGGAATGGACATCTAGATGTCAATTGTAGAATGATATGGGACTCCAAGAAATAACTTTACTAGGTATCAAGATAGAAAGAGGGATCTTGGACTAAATGCTAAGTCAAAGAATACTCTTTTATGTGGACAGACTAATTTTGAATTTTTGAAAGTAATGTGGTGTATAACAACAAAGGACATATGGGAAAAACAGGAAGCAATATATGAAGGTGATGATAAATTCAAAGAGTCAAAGTTGCAAACTTATAGAGATTAGTTTCAAGGTCTGAAGATGAAAGAAGATGAGAACATTGCTTCATTTAGGCTCAGAGTTGATGAAGTTGTTAATTATATCAAAGGTCTTGGTGAATTTTTGGAAGAGAATATTGTTGTGAAGAAGGTCCTCACATCTCTCCGCAAAAAGGTTTGAACCTAAAATCTCTACTATTGAGGAGTATAAGGATTTGAATACTTTAAAATTGATTGAATTTCATGGAACATTAACTACATTTGAGATAATATTTGAAAGTGAATAATCTATAAGGAAAGAGGCTAATTTCAAAGTGTCTAAGAAGTAGGTTGATGAAGATTCTGATTTTGGATCAAATCTACAAGAAGCAATTTTTTTAGGAACCTGCAAAGAGGTTCCAATAAGTACAAAGGAAAATTACCTTAAAAGTGTTTTGACTATGGAGAAGTAGGGAATTTTATAGCTAAGTATCCCCATAATAATTCTAACAATGATGAGAAAAGAAATGGAAAGAAATCATTTTATAAAATATTCAAATATTAGAGCAAACATAAAATTTTCTACACTAATGAGGAAGAAGAATACTTCACTAAAGAAGAATATGAAGATGTATCTGTATATGAAAAAGAAAATTTTTTGTTCATGGACTTTGAGACTATTGATGGAGAT
>CM021108.1:244817677-244904296 GCA_007115665.2 Sequoiadendron giganteum
ATCCATACATGTTATCAAATCACATCATTTATCTATATATCATATTCCATCCATACATACATCATTACATCATTACATTAAAATAAATCATCATTTATCATCACCACATTTAGAATTAACTCATCACATAAAGCATATAACAACATCCATCACATAGAAATCATAAACCCGTCATCATAATCATATCAAATGCATCTCATATATATATCATCAAGTGTCAAGTATACAATGAAGTCATAAAAATACATCATCATACAAGAGAGGTACATCATAAAATACATCAGTGAGGATCAAAATGGCATCTATGACCTGCTACTGCCAGAGTGAGCAGGCCTACCAGGACCTATACCACTACCACCACCACCCCCTGAAGGACCCGGATCTCTGGGATCTCTGCGTGGAGGTTGAGTCACCCCCTCACTGACTGTCCATGTGTGAGTCCGCCCAGATCTCGATGGGGCATAACTAACTCTGCGCTCGGCAGGAACTACATCATGATACCAACCTTTGTAATACTCGGCCTCTCGAGCAACCCGCAAAACCTCTCTCATATAATCACCTATAGAGGTGCCATCAACCACTCTCTAGAGGATCTCGACTCTCTCCTGTTCCCTCTTGGCAATCTGTCGAGCACTGTCTCGCTCTGCTGTCAGGGTATCAACCTGCATCTGCGTGGCGGCTAACTGGCCCTGTACCTGTGCCAAGGCCTGTGTGTGAGTCTGTGCCTGTGCTTACATCTATGTTTGAGTCTGCACAAGCATGCCCCAAGCCTGTACCAACTGCCCCTGTAGTATCTGAACCTATGCCTGCAGAGTTTGGACCTGTGCCTAGAGCCCAGCTATCTATCTCTGCTGCCCTACTATTGGCACTGTCACTTCCTACCTCTTACGAGGCCTACTAGAAGAAGGTGCACTATGAATATCTGGACCTAGCCCTCTGTATCCTCCACTCCCACCATCACTATCCCCACTGTTGCTGCTATCCTCACTGTCTGAACTACTGCTCTCTAAGCTCTCATCTGTTGGGATATCACCCTCACCACCGACGACATCCTCTGCCACATCCTCCTCTACTGGTAAAGGTGTTGGCTCATCGGGGATAGTAATACGAGGATGATGGACCAAGGCCAAGAATGTTGCGTAATCCTCTGTGACAGCTGCCTCTAATATATCTCTCCACATGTCCCAAGAAGATGGCTGTAACGCTCTGTAACCCTCTACTATGATGTCATAAGATAGTGTGGGGCCCCAATCCGGAATATCCATCCGTCGTCGTGCATAGTGGGCTACTTCCTATGGCATGCACTGAACAATGCCATACTATATGTAAACCCAACGGAGCAAGAATCTCTCGAGAATAAAAAGAGTCCAGCCAATGAGGTACATAGAATCACACAAAAACCCCAACACTACACCATCCTCCTCACACTCCTCACAATCAAGGTAGGGGCGCCATATCATTGTCTCAGTATCATCAAAAACTCTCCTCTAGTGCTCTAACTTGCCCATCCGGGCCTACGTGAATCAACCATTGTATCGAAATACATACGGTCTGCTGGCTGGTCTGTCTGCAATGGGAAACGGCTGACAAATAGCAAAGTGCTCCCAAACCCATATCTGTACTAGGGTCGCCCCTGCAGATATACTACGTGCACCTAGGTACACAATGGAATGAAGATCATGGTAAAGATGTGCTAACATGCACATCCCCTACGCATATTTGGTACCATGTACCAACATGCTCTCCAATGTCCTACCCCAGCCAACGAGGAATCCCTTTGACCTGCGATCAGGGCAAAGGAATCCTCCAATAAATCTAGCTAGCACTGCTGGTAGTGTCGCATAAGAGTCTGCAATTCTCCGCCATCGAACGCTCGGACCCTCTATGTCTTGATCCTGAAATACTCTGCAAAGAGCATCTCTGCTACTGGTCCCATGTGAATCATATGTCATGATCTCCCCCATGAAAGGAATGCGCAATATACACCACACATCCTTGGGTGTGACTGTCATCTCACCGGTGGGTAGGTGAAAGGTGTTGTGATCGCTATGCCACCTCTCAGCCAATGCAGTCAACAAACCCCGATTAATCCTAATCTAGGGCATATCAAGTAAATTCGTGAGGCCACACTGGTCTATCACCTGGAGCTCATCCGGTGTCAAATGTGGTATCAAATCGATCGTCTGCGGAAATCTCTCTCGCATCAGGAGAGTACCCAGATCCTCCTATCATCATAACAAAAAAAAATCTACAATCAGTGAACTATGTCAAGGAATAAAAGATCATTCTACTATCAGTCTATTCCAAAAGCTTTGGTATGAATTTTTCGATCAAAATTCATAGGCAAACATCCAATCTCACCTATCATGAGGTTTATCAAAACATTATCTAGATCTCGCCTATCATGAGATTTATCAGATATTGAATCAAACCTCACCTATCATGAGGTTCATCAAACCATTATCTAGATCTCACCTATCATGAGATTTATCAGATATTGAATCATGTCCTCGCCTATCATGAGGATCATCAATAAATGGGGTTTTCTTCTCGCCTATCATGAGAGTTAGTCTTATTTAAATCATCAAATCCAACATCAAGAATGTGGATTGTCAATCATACCAATCAAAAGAATGGACATGATTGGAATTGACATAATCAAAGTTCACTAAGTTAAAATCTTCAATTCTGACATGGAAGCTCTAAAACAATCATCCAAAGTGCTAAATCCCAAAAGCGCTACTTTATCACCTAAAAGCGCTCAAACAAGGACCAAAAATGCTAAAACCATGAAAGTGCTATTTCAGCACTTCGAAGCACTAAAACAGGCTTCCGAAGCGCTAAAAAACTCAAAACGCTACTTTTCCGCATCAAAGCGCTAAAACAGGCCGTCTAAGCGCCACTTTACCAAAAGCGCTAGAACATACCTTAAAAGCGCTAATCCACCAACTCAAAGCGCTGAAAATCTCAAAGCGCTAATTTTTTACTCCTAAGCGCTAATTCGCTGAAAGCGCTACTTTACCAACTGGAAGCGCTAGAGTTTTAAACGCAAGCGCTAAAACTCAAAGCGCTAGACAACCTAATGGAAGTGCTACATCGGGATGTAAGCGCTACAGCGTGGCTTCAAAGTGCTAAAAGACACCAAGACATGCCTAGGACCTTAAAAGCATAAAAAACAAAAAGTGCACGAATTACGAGGAGGTTGAAGGGTACATGTCGGAGGTCCATACGCAAGCGGCCATCTGTGGCGTCGAACGCGCTCGAATCGATGAGTGTGGTAGGGGATAGGCATCTCGCTCCAGCTGACAGAAAAGTCTTTATCACTAAGACTTTTGAACTCAAAAAGTAAATAATGAATTGAAAATGACCTTTTAGCACTATTTATAATTTTTGAAAGGTATTTTTGGTGGATTTTTATTACATTTTGATTAATTTTATCCATGAAATTAATTAAAACTCATCTAAGGGCTCTATTTCTTCATCATTTGTCAGGAGATAAATTATTTCATCATCAAAACATCATAAAATCATCAGAAAATCATCAATTTTTGAAAAATTCTAAAAATCATCAGATTATCAATTTATCTCCCAAGGGGGCATATCATTATCAAATTGTCTGAAAATCATGTTTGAGGAACACGAAATTATTATCATCTGAATATCATGTCTGGGGCACACGAAATTATTATCGTCTGAAAATCATGTCTGGGGCACACAAAATTATTATCATCTGAAAATCATGTCTCAGGCATACGGAATTATTTTTTTTGAAATCATCGATCCTGGCAGTAGTAGCAAAAATATTCTTTGAACCAATGCGTAAACACATCACTTCGAAGAGGGGCAAAATGTATACACCTAAAATTGGTCTGGAGCATCTGATTAATTAAATACACATTATTTGATTAATTATTCTATTTCCTCTACTGTTTAAATAAATAGAAATATTTATTTAATATAGTTCACATTCAAATTCATCTTAATTAAATAAACAAAATTAAATACTTTGTTCAATTTAATTATCAAATCCCTATTTCAATCTATCACATCATTCTCAAAATAATTAAATAAAGATAAAACACTTTATTTATTAATTACCATATTCCTCTGATTAATTTAATAAACGACTATCCTACAGTTTGTTTTATTAAATTATTTATCTCCCTTTCCTAATTTAAATAAATCAAAATATTTGAATTAAGCATAAAGGAATATTCCAATCTACATTCTCTCAAAAATAAATTAGATTTCCTATGTCTAATCTATGTCTAAATTTGTCACATTTAATACTTTGAAACTTCATGGGAAGTTTTGGAGACAAATTGGAGATAAATTTGGAATTTGATCTCTTAATCCTCTTCTCTTGCCTAGTGTTTTCATGGGTAGAGACAATCTCCCTCTTTCTCTCAATCTTCTCAATCTCTCACCATTCAATCCTCCAGATTGAATCCAAGCCTCTCAAAGATTTCCCTGTGCATTTCTACAGCCAGGAAATCTATAAATACAAGCCTCATTGAACCAAGAAAAGGATCTAGATAATCAAGCTTATGCACCCTTACTCTGCAGGAATCCAGGCATCAAGTATCAAGCAATTCAACAATCAAGCTTCACAACAATGGCTACCTCTTGGAGCTGCCTTTATCTGTTTCACATCAATATCATGCTAGTTTAATTAATTTATCATTTAGCATTATATTATCATCATCTCGTTCTTCAGATAGTCATTTTAATAGTCTTATATGCTTACACAATCTGAGAGCAAAGTAGGATTTAATAAATCTTTGGAGATAGAGAACAATAGAACGCTTTCAATTGATTACTTTATTGAATTGATTCAATTTGTTTAATCATTGATATAATGTTGTATTAAGAAGTGTATTTATGTTATTTACCTCATTCCACACTTACACTCCTCATGTTGTCATTGTTGTATTTTTGCAGTTCTTGTTTAAAGTAAGATAGTTGTAAATGTCTCAAATACTTTTCAATATTATTATTAAATTAATCGAGGGGTTTAACTTCAAGGATAATCCCTACATGTGCCACATGCACCAATTTCTCAAAAAATAAACATTCTTAGTGTAGTTAGTGTTGACGTGGTTTCTACACACACAACATAGATAAAATTTGCAAACAAAATCTTATTTCTCTTGAAAGAATTTGAAGTATACAAAAATTTTTATTATCCCAAGACTTTGATAGTTACGTCTTGACACACTAGGTTTTACTCCGAGTTCATTGTAGGTTGATTTCACAAAGGGAATGATATATTCTTTACTTTATGAAGCTAAAAATGAATTAATTTTACTAGATACTTTAATACACACACAAGGTGTCACCTTAACTTGCAAGGATTGACAATTATTTTGATAAATCTACAACAATTATGGATAAATTTGATCAATTCCTTTGAAATTATTTAACAAATTTTAATGAAACGAAAAAATATTAAGGAAGGAAATGGTTAGAAAAACTAATTTTTTAGTAATCCTATGCGAATGTGCTTTATGAATTATCAAATGAGACCTAAAATCAATATATGTTTCACCAAAATGATTCACAACTACACATAGATGTAAATTTTTAATGGAAACTTATCACACAAATAAATTTCTCAAATGCACCCAAATTTTTGTGTGATTTTTTATATTTCAATGAAAATGATAAGTGTATAGGCATATAAGATTTACAATTGGGTAATGATATGTATTTTTCTCCAAGTTCATAAAAAATTACAAGAATATACAAGTAATCTCACTAATGTGAGAGAAATCCATGAAGTAAACAATAGTTGACTATTATTCAATTTATTTCTCAACAATTATCAATTTCCAATCTCCTTCAAATGAATAACAATGACTCTATTATAGACACAAAGCACAAATTACTACTTACAAAAATCAATGGTTTAGATTACATCTCAAGACTGATTGATCACAATTAGAAAAAGTGGAATATTCTCTTAGCACCAACATCTTTATGGTTTGCATATTGGAATATTCCCTAGGAATCAACATCTTTAAATTTGAAATTTAGCATAGTATTCTCTAGACTCACACTTTTGTAAAAATTAATTTTTGATATGCATATTCCACTAGTATCAACATGAAAGCACTAAAGAACCTTAAAAATTTGATGACATGGGATGGGGGAAATTAAAAAGGAAACTTCATAGAATAGGTGGGTATTGGAAACCCTACAAAACGAAAAAAAAAAATGTCCTTAAGTATCTACTTCAATGAAATCTTCAATGATACATTGGCTTTTGAAGGAAACCTATTTTCTTCTAAATTCACATATGGATATTAAAACTCTATTGATCTATTCTCTAGTTAGACCTTGTGACACCTTTCATCTATATTTTCATGTTCCATATTCATTCAATATTTTAGAAACATGTATTTCCTTTCCCTAGTCAATCTCTAAGACTCTTTTATTAACTTCATTTTGTTTGAAACTTGACTCATCATCTCTTCATCAAGATTTTCTATTAGATATATTTTAGAACATCAAAAAATATCTCTTTGAAATTATTTAGAAATGTCTCTCCATATTCAACATTGATATGATTATACATACTATTTGTTAACTTTTCAACAATAGCTATGCCTTCAAATTTCAAATCAAAGACTCTCTTCCTAAGGTTTTTCACTTTATCTTTGCACTCTTGCACCATTTCCTTTTCAAGAATTAATTACTCAATCTATATTTTTACCTTGAAACTAGTTTTAGTTGGCACAATACCTTCTTTGATCAACAATTTTTCATTCATCTTTTGAACAACTAGCAACTTGGACAATTATATTTCATTCTACCCTATCTCACCAATAAAATTGTGCCTTAATTTGACCATCTTTCCTTCTGATTGCAACATATCACCCCATCTTATTGTAACAAGTTTCAATACTTCTTATCATTTCAAAATTATTTTCTTTAACCATTTTTTATTACATTACTAGTTACATGCTTCATCTTATCTAAGGAAGCTACCTCCTCTTGGGATAGTAAAAATAGGTGAGACAAAAAAAAAATTATATGGTCTATTATGGACCAACCAATTGCTTAATATAACCTTGGATTTGTGCTACTTGAGCTTTGAACTCTTTCTTCCTATTTTTATCATTCTCAATCCTTGCTACAATTGCTTTTGCATTGAATTTTCACTCCTCAATGTCTCACTCTCTTGTGGAATTCCATAGGTGAGTAGTGGATATTTGGTAGTCTAGGAGTGTCATGTCACCATTAATATTTTGAACAAAAGGGGAGGAAACTTGTGTAGTCTTTAAAATGATGACATCTCTTTTGAGTGAAGACACCCTATCCATTTTTGTAGGCTTTGGTTTATCTATTTGATACAAGAGGGTTTTGAAAAAATTATTTATTAACTCAACTTATGGATGACTTAGAAACTCACTTCATAACCAATATGGGATGTCAATTTCCTGCACTTTCACTTATATTTTTTGTTTTAACATTTGTTCCTATTACCTTATGGGAGACCTAGGTTTTTCTATTAGGATGTGTTGTTCATGAACTTCTTATTGCATTAGTTGTTCCTAAATTTATTCTTTCACTTGTTTTTCTACTTCTTCATGGAGAACATTAACTTATATTTTTTCATGTTAGAATTCATTTAGAATTTTTTTAATAATATTTCTAGAGCTCCACTCTACTTCCACTTATACAATAATGTCCTTTATTGGTTTCCCTACTACTTGTTCAATGTGAATTGAAGGCTAAACTCCTACTTATTTTCTGCGTAGGAATATCTCAATGAATGTATTGGAATCTGATAAAAATGTTTGCCTCGATGTTAATGAATGAAACTTCTAATCTCAAACAACTCTCTGTATTCATTATTTGTTCAATCATAGGATCTACCTCATCCTTTAATATTTCAATGTTGTTTGGAAAAGGGATAGGATTTTTTTGTTTATCCTTTGAAAATTTCTCTTGTATTTGGTACAACCTACCACTTGATTCTATATTTTATTCTTTTTGTAATTTATAGTTCTTACTCTCTTGGTACTTGATAAATTATTGCTTATTAATTTCGCACATTCAAGATTTTTTATCACTATTTCCTTAATAGTTCTTATTCTAAATTGGAAATAGATGGAGGAGAGAAAATTGATTTCTTGATAAAAAGAAGGTGGATTTTGAAAGAATGATTACTAAAGCATTGTAAATTGTAACCCTTGACAATTTCATACTATGTTTTTCTCCCCTTTAAGTAAATGTCCATAACTAAGAACATAATCTACATTCCACAACTTATTTTAAACATTTTACAATAATTAGAAAGCATAAAAAAATGCTCATATTTAATACTTTGTCCCTAACACTTTAATCTTCAAAAAATAGGGCTAGGAAATTGGCACCTAGGGTGCCTATGTTCCCCTATTTTGCATCCAAATTTAAATATGTTGGTGTTGGAATTTTATTATTTGAAATTGAAACATCTAAAGTCAATTGTTATGATTTAATTTTTGAGATATTAGAATATTAGCTTATAAATACCTAGTTATTTCATCATTTCAAACCTATCTAGCATTAAGTGGAAAATTGGGAATCAAGAGCAAGAATTATTATTAAGAGCATCATTTATAAAGTCATCAATATTCATTAAAGCATTTATTTCAGCAATTCAAGATCTAGTATCAGGTGAAAGTGTATGTGAGTTCATGTTGTCATATTATCATTGTTTTGTGAAGGCTAACCCATTTTATAGGTCTCCAAAGAAATTGAAGTAATTTAAGCTATTCAAGCATTCAAGAAAATTAAGTAAGCAAGATCAATACCTATCATCATGTAAGAAATTGAAGGGTTGTGAGTTGTAGGAATTTTCGACTCATCATTCTTTCCTATCATTTATATTTCCTATCATTGACTTTGCCATTATGGAATTAAATACACTAACACGGGGTTTGACTAAGGAAATCCAATAAAATGGCACAACCCTTCCTCTTTCCTTGAATGTACAGTTTTATGATTTGAAGAATACTGAAGGAAGATTGAATTTTAATTATTTTTTGTTTCAATCAAAACCCCAGGCCTTTTCAACTCATGAAAAATCACATAATTATCCGATAGTGATCTGAAAAGTTTGAATACTAGAAACAAAATTTCAAATCTGACATGAAAGGACTACGAAAATAGATCTAAAAAATCCCTACTATGATAATGGTTCCACTAGAAGAAACATCCTCAAAAATCAGGCTCAAATTTATACCACAAGTTCATAGTGTCCTTCTCAGTCTACTCCTATAGTCTAATTTTTCCTATGATATTTCAGATAAACTATTTTTGTGCTAAAGTAGTTATTTGCACCATTAGGTCAATTGAATCATTGCATTTCATGTTTAGGAAATTTCTATATTTTAACAAGGGCTAGTTGACTCACTTATCAGGATGTAAGTCAATCACATACCTTTTCCAAATCCATTAAACCCCATTCTATTCCCCCCTTCCTTTATTTACTTAAAGAAACATTCAAGGAAAGGTGTCAAACCCTAAAGTGAAAACCCAAAGGTTTCCCTTCCACTCCATTTAATTTTGGTGAACTTGACCTATTAAAATTATACACCATCTAAAAATTCACCATAGATCTTTACATTTTTCAATAAGGCATCTATTTTAGCATCATAAAAGGCATAAAAGTTCAACAAATTGTATATAATATTGCATCATAGGTTGTAATAGAGTTTATTTTAGTTATTTTAGCTAAGAACTACATTCTTATTGAATTCATAAATTTCCATTAGGTCATTTAAACTCTAAAAAAAATAAAAAGTGTCAATTGCATATATTTAGCCATCTTGCTAATAGTTAAAAAGTGAAAAGTTGCATTACATTATTTCAAAAAGCATATTCATATACACATTTTTAGATTGAGCATACTAGAATCAGTTAATTTTTGCATCTTAAATATTGAAATTATATTTACAATTATCATTTATTGTTCAAGCATTCTCAACATTCTTGCATACTTGCATTTTGAAATACATTACCATAAATTGAGCAAAATATTAAAAAATATTCATTGTCAGACCTGTTTGTACATAGACATAGAAACCTTAAATAGTATTACAGACAATCAAACTTTTAATTTTACAAAAAAATTTCTAGAACATAGGAACCCTAGGTGTCATATTCCTCCTCTTTTTAACTTAGATTTCCATGATGTAGAGATTTCTCAAAATTCTCTATCTCAATCTATTATCTGTTTTCTAGTCACCTGTTGCATAATAGTGTAAACCTTAGTAAAATCATCATATCATTAGGGTATGTGTAGGATCATGATGGGCCAAAAAGTGGCGATATGTAAGTGATATGATGGCCCATGTGGTTGATGACTTTTTTTCTACCCAAAATTGATGAAACGAAAAGGGTTTTTAAAGGAGATTCTCAGCTTTCCACCAATATAAATTATGCTTTAATTTGAATTTAATAAATAATTATTATTCATTTTCTATTTGAGTTATGACTAAAGTCCTAATTGATAGGCTAATTGAAAAACATCTATAGCTTTCAAATGGTATCACATTTTTTTAATTTGAAACATGTGTCACATTATATGCTTTGAATAATATAGGATTAAAAAAAAAAAGAATTTTATGAGGTTTTCAGCAAGTTAAGGTGGTCAGACATACAAGTTTTTATATTTTTTAAAATTTGTAATAAAAAAATCATAATTAATTATTTACTTGGAAAAAAATTACAAAAAAATATGCATCACATTGGGACATGAGTCCTCCACTTATATCTAAAATCTTATAAAAAAATATTATCATTTTATTGTGGTTAGGGTGGTCAGACAGACACCTACTTTTTATTTTTTCCCTGAAATTTAAGTACTACTCCATTGAAATTTCAAATTTTCACCAAATAGATGTTTTTTTAAAAATAAACCTAGTATTTTAGAAACTAAATTCAATTTTCTATAGATTCTATTCTTACATATTTTTGAAATAATATAGATAAATTATTGAAATTTTTACGTCAAGTTGCCTAACTCTGATTTTTTTAATTTTCATAGCCACTTAAGGGCCTATTTTTTCCATGATGATCCTACACATACCCTTTATGATGGATCAATATTTTGGTAAGATATTTACTTCTTTGAAATCCTTGGTGGATGTTTCAAGTTGTTTATTTGGTAATGACCCTAATTTAGATGAGGGAATTCATGATATTGCACCTCCTAGTGCATGTCCTCATGAGGTAGATATCTTGGGACAAGATGAGGAGAGAATGAATGTATTCATACTTAGTTATTTGCATAACCTTGAGAATAATGAATCATTTTATCCTTCCATGAGATGGCCTAGTCACCCATACCAACAATAATGCACCACCTACTATACCACCAGTTAAAATGTTAACTCTCTTACATCTGAAAAGTGACTCATAAAGCATATCTCAACAAAATCTAATGGAAACAACTATTGATAACAACTACAATGAATACATAACACATAATATTCATCCATATAAGGATCATAAAGTTATAGATGCACCCATTAACATGGAACAAAGTTATGGAAAATGCTTTAGAATCTTGAGAAAATAAGGATGTGACATGTATAATGAACTTGAAATCCATTCCCTCTTGGAAAAATCACCACCATAAGACACTAAAGGAGTAGGTTACCAAGATCCCCCACCTTTACATCAAACATTTGTTCCACTAACAAAGGAATCCAAAGTCCATGGTTCTATTAAGAAGTTACATTTCTTGCATCCTATATCCAAAATCGAATGGACCTTAGAAAAACTTCTCAAATTAGGATACATTACATTACCACCCATCTGTGACTAAGGAGATATGAAAAATGAGTACAAATATATCTTACTATGCATATTATAGAATACTTGGACATCTTATAGATGAATTTCATGCTTTAAATAGTAAACTAATAGAATTTGATCCTTATGGGGATCAAATTAAACATATGATATATTAACATTCATTATATTTTCTCCTTTCCATGTGGCAGTTGTACTATCACACAATACTCACTACCATCCATGAGCATATAAACTTAGGTTTATGCAACCATCTTTTATTTTTTAAGGAACAACATATCATAATCCATTTGGCTCACTTTTTTCCTTACACTTGGGGGGAAAGGGGTTAGATAACCTTGTTTTGTGTAAAATCCTTCATGGGATCCCTTTGTTTCTCCTTAAAATGTTAGTGTAGCAAGTAAATTAAAATTTTATGGGGGCCATATATTCCCCTGCTCATTACTGGCTACAACGCTGAAAAAAGGGTGCTTAGCCTTTTACGTGCTTGTTTAGCTCCTCTTGTGGATGTTGGCTTAGTGTGGCCTTGATTTAATGTTGTAATGTGGATAACACATTCACATTAGGTCTTGGGACCTTGTGAACTAGTTTACTTTAATTATTCCTTGTAAACGTGTTGTAAAGTGTTTTAATACACTTTCACATCTTTCTAGGATTTCTAAGTATAATTAACTTTATTTCCATCATAATTTCTCTTAGCCTTGCCTTATTTGGTGTGTTGTAATGTGTTGTAACACACTTTCACATTCCTCTAGGCTAGTCATCAATAATTGGGCTCGCTTATGCTTTAATTTTCCTATTGTTGCATCCACAAGCCTTATTTTGGTGTATTTTTTAAGATAATCCCGACAAATGGCATTTAAAAAATCAAATCCCTAAAAACCCACCTCAAATTCCTAAGTGGGGATTCATTTTCCATTCTGGGTGAATGAGTCCCCTTAGGTGGGACCCATTCACCCAAGGTGGCGAATGAGTCCCCATTACCTCAAAAAATCAAATTTAATTTAAATCTTTGGCAAGATTTTATTCTCCAAGATCCAATGTCAGCTTGTAGTGTTGTAATTCCATGAATTATTGCATATTTGGGTATAAATACAAGGTTCTTTCTCTCATTTTACCCCCCAATCATTCAAGTACTCATCCTAATAGAAAATTGAGTCCAGAAGAGCACTTGAGCAAGAGCATTCAAGGCTTTGAAGGGAAAATTATCAAGCATTCAAGAGCATTCTTCAAGATCAATGATTATTTCAAAAATCACATTCATCATGTTTGTCATTGTGCTTACAATTGTGGTGTAGAGTTCATGATCCAAGAAATATTTGTATTCAAGATCTATCTCCATCAAGAAAGAATCAAGAACCACATCCATTGTGGCCATTTCAAGCATATTTGCAACTTTATTGTAAGGGTTTGGTGAGTTGCAACATCACCTTTTGTTCATTCATCAATCTCCTTTACATTTGCTTTCTATTTCAATGTTTAATTACCAACAAGGGGTTTGACGAAGGAAAACCCCCATTCTCTAACCCCACAACCATTTTCCCCTCTCTTTGCATGTGATTTGCAGGTCTAGGTTTTAGATTTATCAAAGAATAAGATTGGAGAAGTTGTCATCAAGTTGTCAAAGCTAAACAAAGTTGTCAAGATTTTGAAAATACCTTAGAGGAGCTTGGAGAAGAACTAGAGGTTGAGTTTATCAGTTTAAGACCCCGATCTGAATTGCGAGTAGCAGAGAAGACAACGGGCTACATAATACAACTTTGAATTTATAGAGATCAAAAAGTGGACTAATTCACCACTATTGGTGAATGAGTCCCACTGCTATTTTTTGTCAAAAGTTTTTGCATATCTGAGTACCCTTTAGTCTAAAACCTATTTTGGCACAGTTTTCCTGATACTAGACTGATTCGCCTAGCTTGATGAATGAGTCCCAGTTGACTTCAATAGTGAATTTTCTAAGGTTTTAGACCTTTATTCTGCTTTCTCTAGTTTCCCAGGTGCACATCTCTAGGTTTACAGTTTTCCATTGTTGTTTGCTTGCATTTCTAGGTCATTCTTTGAAGCATTGCATCAAGTTAGGGTTTTTACATTTCATCATTAATTTCATTGTCTTTCCAAGTACAAACTTGGTGGTGAACCCCTCATTTACATCATGCCATCCCATACAACAAACCCTTGGTCATATTTCAATCACCTTTGCATTGGAATCTCAAGGGTTGTTTTTGAGTGAAATATAGAAAATAGCCTCTTTCCTTTTAGGTCCAAAACCCTAGAAGTGACAAAGGACCCACACTATTTTCTAGGTTTCATTTTGGTGAACTTGCATTTAGAGCATCATAATTCTAATTTGGAGTGCATTTACATCCTAGATCTAGCTTGCATTAACATTGCATTCGGTTTTACATTGGTTAATTTGCATTCTAGGGTTTAAATCTTTGCATTAGTGAGAATCTCATTTAGATTGCTTTAAAATTAAGTGAAATTCTACATTTACATCATATATTTGAGTTAGAAAACATAAAAATCAGAAAATTCAATTCAAAATTTTGAAAAATTTCAAAAAAATCCATACCTAGACTCATTGCATTTTTTGTCATTTACAGTTCATTCTCCGAGTTTCTACTTGCTTCTATTACCCTTTTGTTTTGGTTTACAGACTTTCTATTTCATTCAATTTCTTGCATGTAGCTTACATTCATTCATCTTGTGCATAGATCAAAATTGCATTTATAACATTGTTGCATAGCTTAGAATTTGAAATTTGCATCATGGATATGTGCTTTGTAAAACTTTGAATGTCCTTAAAATCCTTAGTAGATGTGTCAAGTTGTGCCTTCATAGATGACTCTAATTAACTTGAATTAACTCATGTTCACTCAACTCCTAATGAATGTCCTCCTCATGATGTTGACATCATTGGATAAGATGATGACAAATGAATAGGTTCTTAAATGATTGTCTTAACAATCTTGAGGCTAACACATCCTTTTATCCATCCATGAATGAACCAAAACCTCCTACCATACCACTTCTTGAGATGTTTGGTTATTTGCATCTTGAAACAAAACATGAACCTAAGTTCCTTGCAATAGGTGAACCTAGTTCCTCTAAACACACAAAAAATCAACCCTTTTATAATAACAAGGTCACCGACACTCCCATCAATCTTCAAGAAACATATGGAAAAGGTTTCACAATCTTGAGAAAACAAGGGTGTGATACAACTAGTGAACATGGAATTCATTAACTCTTAGAAAAAATACCAGTTGAGGAAAATACAAGGGGAATAGGATACCAAGATCCCCCTCGCAATGAACAAGTTCCTACAAAATATCTAAGACTTCATGATGATGGTACAATTATCTTAGATCATCATCTTGATATGAATATTCTTCTCCCTAAAGAACAACCAATAATTCCTAACCATGACAAGGATGAAAGGATCTCCTCAGGTCCTCCTCCTCAACCTTCAACTAGAGTATTTGATGAAATTCACAACAACAAAACCCCAAAAAAATCGAATGACAATTGAAACATCTTCTAGACATAGGTTTTCTTAAACTTCCACCTCGAACTAGAAGTAGATTCCCTTAAGATAATACAAAGTATTGTGCATATCATAGGATTCTTGGGAATTATACCAATGAGTGCCAAACTATCATAAGGACTCTTCAACACTTTAACATTTTAGAAATAATCCCTCAAAGTGGGACCCCTTTTCCCCCTTGTCATGAAATGGTTATAGAACATCCCTTTCTCACTATTACATGACCACTTTCCCACCACTTACCTTAGATCATTCTTGTCTTGCACTCAGTGGGGGAAATAAGTTGTTAGCCTTGTCCTAGTAATGTATTTTTCCTTGTCCCTTTGGTTTGTCATTCCCCTTCCACTTATACACACTGAGATTGGGAGGCAGATGACTTGCTCATAGGTTGACTCACATTTTCCTTACTAGTATTTTTGCATTATTTCTTTTTCTTTTTTCATTTGTGTGATTGCATGTGCATAATGTGATCCCCTGTAACGTTCTATTTTCTCTCTTTGTGACATTCCTCTATTTGTACCTTCATTCTTCTCTATGTCATGAATCACTTTTTCTTTTTCATCTTTATCTTTTTCTTGTGTTTTCCTTTTGGGGATGATGCAAGGCATTGAGACATTCATTTCTCCTTCATGTTGAACCAAAAATCTTTCTTTTCTTTTTCCTTTTTCATTTCATCTTTATCTTTTTCTTGTGTTTTCCTTGTGGGGATGACACAAGGTGTCGAGACACCCTATGTCTCTTCAATGTTGACCCAAAAGGTTTCTCCTTTCTTTTTGCTCTCTTTGTGTAATTATTCTAGTTCTATGTGTATTTGGAGGATGATGACAGTTCCAAGCTCTCCTTATAGAACATTGCAGCAAAGAACATACTGACCCCAAATCAATAGATCCCTTATATGTTTGGTTTTTTCATTTTGGGGGAAACCCTTCTTTTCTTTTTCTCTTGCATGATGTAGCCTTACTCAGAAACATATGACTTGGCATAGTGCTTTCCAAGTTGGCTCTCATGTCTTTCTTCTTATTAGAATTTTTCATTTGCTACTTTAAATTAATTTCTCAGAGCATGGTGTTAACTAATTTCTTTAAAGTGGGGGCATACATTGGCATTATTTCTTTTTCATTTTTCCTTTTCATGGTTCTTAGTGCAGCCTTCTTGCTTCATACGATGCATTTTTTTCTTTGTGGATGATATTAGGTGTGATTTCCTTGATGAGCATGATCTCTCTTAGCCTATTATATTCCTCTTAGTGGCTTGATATGACATATTGCATCCCCTAAGTTGTGAATTTTATATTCTTTTATTGGTCCTCTCTTGGAGACATTAGGCATAATGTTCCCTAAGTTAAAGACCTCACATGAATGAAGTAAGACTCCTTTGAACGTTTCCTATTTCTACATGTTGCATCTATGGAAACCTTGCATAACACAACTAGCATTCCCATGGATCCATCATGTTTGTTCATGAGCTCCAAGCATACAAAGTTTTTGTTGTCTCATGAAGCTCGAAAACCTAGTCATCTTTGTGTGACACCTTATTAAAGTTATCAGGAGGTATAACTTTGGTATGGTTTGAGCGGGAAGCCCAACCGGTGGCATGAATTTCCCCATAGCCACTTGTGTGTGTGTGTGAGTACATACTAGCTACATGTGTGTATGTTTCTCACCCCTTTTGGACTTCTCACCTGGTGGACAACCATGATTTTTGTCACCTTAGAGTGAGTATGCATTTCTTTTTTTGGACAAACAACCGATATCTGATCCACATCGCATTGGACAAATGGTTGAATCTTGTTCTAAATTTTTCCTTTATCTCTTTCTTTTCTTTGGCATTCTATGATTAGCCTTGTTTTTGCTCTTTATATCATTTTCATGTGTGTTCCTTTTTACTCGTGTTAGTTTGCCATGGGATCTCGGTCCTAGGGGCTTGATCATCCCTCTTCATTTTTGTCATCTCATATTATTAGCATGAGTACATTCTAACCCTCCCTTGATGCATGTTTTTCCACTTTAGTGTGATTTTGAAGCAAGTTAATCCTCTCACTAAAGTGGGGGCTAAATGTAATGTCGAAAAAAGGATCCTTAGCCTTTTTCGCACTTGTTTACCTCCTCTTGTGGATTTTGTCTTAGTTTGGCCTTGATTTAGAGTTTTAATGTGGATAACACATTCACATTAGGTCTTGGGCCCTTGTGAACTATTGTACTTTAATGATGCCTTGTAAAGGTGTTGTAACACACTTTCACATCTTTCTAGGATTTCTAAGCATAATTAACTTTATTTCCATCATAATTTCTCTTAGCCTTTCCTTATTTAGTGTTTTGTAAAGTGTTGAAACACACTTTCACATTCCTATAGGCTAGTCATCAATAATTAATCTCTCTTATGATTTAATTGACCCCTTTTTGCATCCACAAGCCTTATTTTGGTGTATTTTTTAGGATAATCCCAAAAAATGGCATTTAAAACACCAAATCCCAAAAAACCCACCTAAAATTCCTAAGGTGGGACTCATTCGCCATTTTGGAAAAATGAGTCCCCTTAGGTGGGACCCATTTGTCCAACATGGAAAATTAGTCCCCCTTAACTCAAAAATCAAATCAAATTTAAATATTTTGTGTGAATTTACTCTCCAAGATCCAATTTTGGCTAGGAGTGTTGTAGTTTCAAAAAAATTCTTGCATAATTGGTTATAAATACAAGGTTATTTCTCTCATTTTACCCCCCAAGCATTCAAGTACTCATCATAATATAAAATTGAGTTCACAAGAGCATTTGAGAAAGAGAATTCAAAGCTTTCAAGGGTAGATTATAAAGCATTCAAGAGCATTCTTCAAGATCAATCATCATGTCAAAGATCACATTCATCATGTTTTTCATTGTGCTTACAATTGTGGTGTAGATTTCATGATCCAAGAAAGCTTTTCATTCAAGGTCTATCTCCCTCAAGCAATGATCAAGAACCACATCCATTGTGGCCATTTCAAGTATATTTACAACACTTTATTGCAATGGTTTGGTGAGTTGCAACATCAACTTTTGTTCATTCATCAATCTCCTTGACACTTTCTTTCTATTTCAATGTTTAATTACCAAAAAGGGGTTTGACCAAGGAAAACCCCCATTCTCTAACCCCACAACCATTTTTCCCTCTCTTTGCATTTGATTTGTAGGTCTAGGTTGCAGATTTATCAAAGAGAAAGATTATAAAAGTTTTCATCAAGTTGTCAAGATTGTGAACATACCTTAGAGGAGCTTGGAGAAGACCTATAGGTTGAGTTGAAAAATTTCAGACCCAGATCTGAATTGGGAGTAGTAGATTAGACCGAGGGCTATAGAATCCAACTTTCAATTTCCAAAAATCTGAAAGCGGACTAATTCACCACTATTGGTGAATGAGTTCCACTTCTGCTATTTTTCAAAGGTTTTTGCATATCTGAGTACCCTTTTGTCCGAAACTTGTTTTCTGTTGATACTGGATTGATTCACCCAACTTGGAAAATGAGTCCCAGTTGACTTCAACAATGAATTTTCCATGGTTTCAGACCTCCATTCTACCTTCTCCAGTTTCCCAAGTGCATATCTCTAGTTTTATAGTTTTCCATTGCTATTTGCTTGAATTTCTAGGTTATTCTTTGAAGCATTGCATCAAGTTAGGGTTTTTTCATTTCATCATTCATTTCATTGTCTTTCCAAGTCCAAACTTGGTGGTGAACCCCTCAGTTACATAATTCCATCACCTAGAACACACCCTTGGTCAGATTTCAATCACCATTGCATTGGAATCTCAAGGGTTGTTCTTGAGTGAAATATAGAAAATAGCCTCTTTCCTTTTAGGTCCAAAACCCTAGAAGCGAGAAAGGACCCACACTATTTTCTAGGTTTCATTGGCATAAGAAATGATACCTTTTTAGTTATGATAGCATACATCTCTTAGAAAGTGTGACCTTGACAATCAATGTGTGGCCTTCTTAATCTTATTGAACATAGGTTGTCATTGATGTCAAAGGACTATCAAAGGTTTCTGATCATTGTTATCAGAGGGTATCAAGGCTATCAAATGTGAATTTTGTTAGGATGAAAGAGATTGAAGGAGTACTTGAATTTCCATTATAGTCTCTTGACTTAAAGTTCTATGTATCTGAAAGTAATAATCATAAAGAAGTCTTATCAATCATATCCTATATCAAATTACATTAAGTTTCATTGAGATGTGACTTCCTTTACATAATTAGTGTGTTTATTAGACCATGTCGTGTATGAAGTCAATATGAGTGTGGTGGTCTAGAAGTTAGTTCAAGGATATATTTTTGGTAGAAATATTTCTAAATATGGTTGAAATTTCCTTAAGAAATGCATGTTTTCTTTGTGGTTTTGAAGGAGAGCATACCTACACTTGTTTTATTAGTTTCCTAAGTTTTTAGAGGATATGTTTAGTGTACAAGAATTTTGAAGTGTTAAGAGGTTTTGTATTCCTACTCAAAGTTCAAGGAATGTGTGGTAATGACTAGTGATGTGTGGAATTCAAATATTGCATGTGGAGTAAGGATAGGACCTGCTTAAGTTTTTTATAGTAGCACACAACATAAATATCTTTTTACAACAAGAAAATTGTGTTTGTACTATTGTATTACACATTTCATGTAATTTGAATTTAGGTCCATCTTCTATTGACCCAGTTATGTGTAGATCCCTAACTGACATGGAAGAGTTTTAATGTAAATTCATGTATATATTTCTAATGTTTAAATGCATCAAGTGTGTGTGAGTGTTATTTTCTTTATTAGCTATATTGTTTGTGATTAGGTTTGGTGTTGAACCATGAAGAAAAGAGGGAGAGATAGTATTAGAAGATCATCCTAAGTGTGGAAGAGTGTCAGCTGTGACTTTGGTACATATTAGAGATATTTTAAATTCAATATTATCTCTATATTTTGGTAGGAATGGTGTCTTTAGTAGGTTGGTGCCTACTTGATATTGTAATCTCACTTATTATATTTCTACATTGTAAGGCTATATTTTGGTAGTAGATCCAATCAACTATTATGACAATGGTTTTTCCAATCTTGGGTTTCCACATATATCTGGTGTCATCTTATGTTGTGTTATGATTAATTTATTATGTTCTCTTCATGTTGAAAACTATATAACAATAGAAAATGTTCAAGTTCCATGATCTGGTAAGTAGAGTTAATTTTCAGAATTTTTATTTAAGTAAATCTACTGATTCCTCCCCTCTTCATAGACTATGTGCCCCTCAATTGGTATCAGAGATATTTTCCTTTGAAGTAGCCTAATAGCCTAAGGTAGATCTAGGCTGGCACAATAAATTTCATCTAGGAACAAAGTACCAATCTTTGATGGATCCAATTTCATTGGGGAACGTTAAGATGGAGTCCTATTTGATGGCTTTAGGAATGGACATCTAGATGTCAATTGTAGAATGATATGGGACTCCAAGAAATAACTTTACTAGGTATCAAGATAGAAAGAGGGATCTTGGACTAAATGCTAAGTCAAAGAATACTCTTTTATGTGGACAGACTAATTTTGAATTTTTGAAAGTAATGTGGTGTATAACAACAAAGGACATATGGGAAAAACAGGAAGCAATATATGAAGGTGATGATAAATTCAAAGAGTCAAAGTTGCAAACTTATAGAGATTAGTTTCAAGGTCTGAAGATGAAAGAAGATGAGAACATTGCTTCATTTAGGCTCAGAGTTGATGAAGTTGTTAATTATATCAAAGGTCTTGGTGAATTTTTGGAAGAGAATATTGTTGTGAAGAAGGTCCTCACATCTCTCCGCAAAAAGGTTTGAACCTAAAATCTCTACTATTGAGGAGTATAAGGATTTGAATACTTTAAAATTGATTGAATTTCATGGAACATTAACTACATTTGAGATAATATTTGAAAGTGAATAATCTATAAGGAAAGAGGCTAATTTCAAAGTGTCTAAGAAGTAGGTTGATGAAGATTCTGATTTTGGATCAAATCTACAAGAAGCAATTTTTTTAGGAACCTGCAAAGAGGTTCCAATAAGTACAAAGGAAAATTACCTTAAAAGTGTTTTGACTATGGAGAAGTAGGGAATTTTATAGCTAAGTATCCCCATAATAATTCTAACAATGATGAGAAAAGAAATGGAAAGAAATCATTTTATAAAATATTCAAATATTAGAGCAAACATAAAATTTTCTACACTAATGAGGAAGAAGAATACTTCACTAAAGAAGAATATGAAGATGTATCTGTATATGAAAAAGAAAATTTTTTGTTCATGGACTTTGAGACTATTGATGGAGATGCTAAAATGGATTCCAAAAATAATGTAGAAGAGGTAGATCTTATGGAAGAATTGATGTGTCCTAGAAAATAAATCAAGAGACCAAAGAATATAATTGTTGAAAAAGTGAGAGATAAATAAAAGGTATGTAAGGAATTGAAGAATGTAGAAAATATGATTGTTGAACTAAAGACATAGTCTAAAGAAGAAAAGAGAGTTGAAGAGGTTCAGATAGAAAATTTTCTATCAAGAGAGAAATATTGTGAGAAGCTTGAAGTAGAAATTGTGCCAGTAAGAAAAGAGCTTAAAAAGGTGAACCAATAGTTGTAGATGAAGTTTTGTAAAAATACCAAGACCCTAGATCAAAATTTGGGGAGTCAAAGAGATCCACATATAAAAATTGGAATAGGTTTTGATGATTAGAAGAATAAGGCAACATAATAGTTTGAGAAGACTACTAAGGAAATTCCAAAAGTAACAGGCTCTAGAAGTTCAAGACCTAAAAGAACCATAGAAAATGATGAAATAATGAGATGCAATAAATAATAAAGTGTTTGAGGATCTTTTCCTGGTGCCTCACTTTAAGTCCCACTGTCCTCCTTTTCGAGCTCAATAGTTCTGACAACAAGAGCCTTCTCATTTACTCCCATATCTTCCTTTCCTTCATCAGAAACTTGTTCGAATGTTCCATGCCCAGCAGGAGACTCGGTACATAGTTGTTCTTTGGGTGAATCTTTCTTTTCAGTATCCTCTTCCATGTTTAGAGTATCTTGATACTTTTCGGGGCTCTTTGTCTATTTAATCTAATGGAGGAAAGCTTCCCCATCATGCTCTGGAGTCTAGCCATGCTCCTCTATTAGAGACCTATCACCTTCCGTCTCTAGAGCAGCAGTTTCCTCTTCCTGTGCAAGCTGGTCCTCGGCCTCCTTGTCCTCAATTTCCTTGAGTTGTTTGCCCCACTCGGCATTGAGCTCGGGGTCATTCGACTCTCGGATCAATTCAGTATCACGGTCTTCACTGCCCTCACTTGAAGATTCATAGGCCACCTTATCAATTTTCTGATGCTCGAACAAGGGGTGTTTGTGATATTCAAACTCTTCATCTTCCGGTGCCTTCTCAGCCTCAAGCTATTGTCGTTCACGCTCGTCTAATATTTGCATGGTTGCCTTCATCTTTGGTGATTCAGTAGAGGGGGATTCCATTGGAGTGGAGGCCATAGCCTGAGCTATCGTAGCCTGGACTATTGGATTGGTGAGCATCCCCGAAAGCTCAGAAGGCACATTCTGCATATACTTCACCAAAGACTCAAGAAGGCTTTGGGCTGGCATTGTGGCAGCAGAAATGGAAGGAAGGGAAGGAGACATGGAAGGAGAGGTCATAGGCGAGGTGGCGGTGGATGATGAATCAAATGGAATGACCTGTGATACTAGAGGAGACTGAGCAAGGTGGACGAAGATATCCACCGCAGGCAGGTAGGAAGCAGAAGCTGGAATTGAAGCAAGCGGGGTGGTGACGTTGATTATAATGGGTGGAGATCCAAATGAGATAGATCTTTTGCTCGTGATCCCGAGGGGTGAACACTTAGGCGTCACCGTTGTCTCCGTGCTTCCTGTTGTTTTTCTTTTCTTCTTAGAGGGCTTTGCCTCAGAAGACTTACGGGCATAGAATTTTGGTTTGGGGAGTTGTTAGCTAGCCTCTTTTCTTTTCTTGGTCTTCAGAGGTGGTGGGGTTTTAGATGTCTCCCTAGTTGCAACAGTGGCTTCCCCACCCTCAAAGCCACTTGGCTCACTCATGTGCTCACTTGCAAGCTCGGTGTACATCAGGACGACCCCTTGTTGTTTCAATTGGGCCACCTTCTCGTCGATCCATGCTCGCGTTCGGGCTTCAACGGACCTTGTGAGCACACTAATATCATTAAGCTCCAGAGTATCCCAATTGATAGCGGGCAGCAGCAGGTTAGAAACTGTTTCGTAAACTGGATCCACAATTGCTTCCTCATCTTCTTCCAACTAATCAGGGATCGGGCATAAGTTCACCCTTCGTGCATGGATGACGATCATGCTCATATAATACCACAACCGTACCTCAAGATCATCCTTGCAGTTGGCCTAGAAGTCCTCAATGTTGTGCAGGTGGGCATATTCATGCCCCAGTGCCTTTCTGACATGGCCATAGGGATCCATCTATGGCCTTGCTGTATATTGTTCAAAATTATATTCTGCCAACTCCCTTTCCGAATATCCGCCACACTGGGAAGTGTGGACCTTATACATCCCCTAACCAAGGTTCATGGGGTAGATGGGGCCTGGTAGATGCTTCTCACTCAAGACATTGTGAATGTGTCGCAGCTGCCGAGTCATCTCCAAGAGAATGATCCAGTCATTTGGGTACTGGGGCAGCTTGTTTGGTATATCTGAGAAGCCTTTAGCATGGATGTATGTGAACCTTGCAAACTGTATGTACCAGAAGGTGTATTGTCTGAGGAGGACCCTGGCACTGTGGGACATCCTTCTATCAAAATCTCCTCCCACTGACCGGATTACGTGGGCAATGAACGCGTCATTCACCTTGCAGTAGTTTGTTTTGAAATTCCTAAACTGCAACTGAGGGTACTTTTCATATGGTTTGAGCTCTGGCCTTGATGGATCACTTGGAATCACTATCAAACCTTGATAATGTCACCAATTGGCGAGGGAATACACCAAGTAAGAGGTCATGAAGAATTTGTTAGTTTTCTTCACAGTGGTAAAATTCTCATGGAAACAATCACTAATTATCTCGCCCCAATAGAAGGCGGTACCCTTACCCCAGAGGATTTGTTCTATGAAATAGAACATTCATTCTTGAAAGAAAACCGCACCAGGGAGGCCCCTGACTCGGCTGAGCAGAGTTACTAGGTCATGGTAGTCTTCATGGAAGTCATTGCGGTAGAGCTCTTGAGGGAGCTTCCCAGTGCTAGCCCATTTGTCCTTCAACTAGCACTGGTTGATGAGCCTTTTACAATCCAACGGGTCCTGTTCCCACACCTCCTGATAGTCTTCCAAGGTGGGGACCTCCATGCTCTCGAAGGCTGGAATGTGGAAGGTCTCGGTTATGCCTGAAGGAGACATATCTACAAGGATATTCCCCTCATGATCCACGATTGTTCTGGTATCAGATTGGTATGCCTCAACACATGCCATCACTATTTTCAAGGCCACTAGGGCCGGTGGGAAACCTGCAGCTTTAGCCAGTCCACTGCTCTTTATCAACTTCGCATTCATAGTTTTTCAGTTTATTCTAACCCTCTACGTAAATTCATCAACATCAACCTGTCCGATGTTAGTATCTGAAACATCCCTCATAAGGGTAGTGACCCTGGACTGGATAGGGACCCCTTGGAACTTATACTTCATCAGTTCCTTGTCTTCCTTGCCCCTTAGTGGCTTGGATGTTCCTTTTCCCTTTTTTGAAGCACCGGAAGTCTCTGGACCGGATTCCATAAATCCTGCACAATAGACTAGAATTAGTAACAATGAATTTGAAAAGAGGGCCACCAACAAATCCCTGCATGTGAAGATTAGTCTAGCAATCATAATTCATACTTAACAATCATGGAAGCAAGATATTTCATCATATAGAGGGCAATGTAGACAATCTGGAGTTCCTAGGTCGGAAATCCCTTGGCAGAATGCTGCTTGAAAGGGCAAAATGAGAATGGAATTCCCATATGCATTTTCCAAAGTTGGATTTGAAGATTTGAAGTTGGAAATGGAAGAAAAGCAAATTCTAGCAAGTGGGTGAAAATCCATTTTGGATTTGGAGGTTCGGGCATCATCTATAGGGAAGTCATTGGAAATGGCGCAGAGGAGATGGAATTCCGGGCAACGAAATCCAGGTCTCGGATTGCCGTCACCAGGAAGCAGCTATGGGTCGGTCGTGTGAAACGGTGAACCCCAAGAGGAAACTCGGGTAAGGCAACCCGAGAGGAAGTTTCCAGAAGCAACAGGGGGTTCGGGACAAATGGACGGCGAACGAGGCATCGGGACCCGGAGGTCAGGAAGACGCTCGGAGCTTGCCAGTAAGAATGGTGAAAGAGGAATGAAATCCCAAGAAGGGAATTCCAGCGTCCAAAATCCAGAAGAAGCTTGGAGGAAAAAAGACCAAAGGCATGGGGTTCTGGCGGACAGCGGACTGGAGTCTGGGATCCGGGAAGACGTTTGGACGGGGAAGTTTAGAACGGCGAGAACACTACGGAATCCCGAGAAAGGAATCCCGGGGGGAAAAGTTCGAGGGAAAAAAAATGGTAAGGGTTTCGACCGGGAGGTGAAACATTTTGTAGCTGGGAAATAGAGTCGGGGAAGCCACAAGGTGGATGCCATTTGAAATGGCGAGATGAGGACGGAATTCCAGGAAAGGAATTCTAGGGACGGATTTGAAGAAAATTGTGAAGTTTGATTTTAGATGGAAATGGAGGGTCTAGGATCCGAGGGTCGGGAAGACGCTCGGATGGGGCCGTTTGAAACGGTAGAGACACAACAAAATCCCCAGAAGGGAATTCCGAAGATGGGAATTCGAAAGGAGGGAAAAGGTCAAAAATATCGAAGGAAGATGGCGGTACGGACGACCACAGGATGACCCGGGCCCAAAAGACTCTAGCACCGTTTCGAAGAACAGTCGTGATGAGGAAGGTTCTGAATCGATTTTTGGACCATTTAATGGTGGATTTCTGGATTTCTAAAACATGGGTTATGTGCGGAGGGGGAAAATTTACTTAGTTTGGGCTTCATTTTACATTTTTCCCTCAAGAAAATAAAAAAATTCACAAAACAAAAGCGAGGGCACACGGATGGAAAACCTACCTCTAAAATCTGAAGAAAAAGATGCCGGATGCACGGAGGTCATCGGGAAAACACTTTGAAATCTGACAGGAGGAAAACCAGATTTGTCGGGAGCTCTTCAATCTTTCTCTATCACTCGAGCCTTTGATAATGACGGCCAGAAAATCAGTTTTCTAGCAAAAGATAGCCATTAATGCGGCATTAACTCCTCCGTACGATTGCAAGTTTGGTTGGTGGATTTGAAAACATAGGGGCAGCGGGAGGTCCGGAGTTCGGGGTTTGGAAATTTGTCCCGAGGTAGCCGTCTTGCAAACAGCGAAGATCGATGGGAAACCCGACTACAGAAACTCGATAGGGGAAACCCGGAAGAGGCAATCCGGAAGAGGCAATCCGGCAGAGGAAATCCGGAAGGGAAAACTCAGGAGAGGAAACCCAAAAATTGCCACAGATGCCAGAATTTGGACAGGGAAAACTCAAAAAGCCCGATACTTAAATTATGGCAATTTGGAAACGTGCTACCCCTAACTCTAGGGCACAAAAATGTTGTACACAAAACGAGGCAAAATAGAAGGACCCAAAAAGGAAAGAGGGAAAAGAGGGTCCCCGTTTCGAATGGGGCGTGTGTGAAAAAGGCACAACAGACATGAGTCTCAAACTTCATCTACTATAGTATCAAAAATAGGACACTAAAGATTCATACAAGGTCTACTTAATGCTAAATGAATGCAAATACAATATAAGCTAAGAACAATGAAATGACTATAATTTCAATTCTAGAAACTAAAATATAAAGCTATATACAACAAACATAGACTCATAAATAGAACTTTAAATGCTAAAAAATGTAGTTAAGAATGTGCACAAGGACTGATTCACCCAAGGTGGCGAATGAGTCCCAATAGGGATTTTTTTCAAAAGAATTAGAAATTTTTAGTTAGTTTTTATGCTTTTTATGTTTTGTGATCTGAAAACTAAATGTAAATGCAAATTTTTATTTATTTATAATGAAATGAGATGCAAAAATGCAAGCTATATGAGATTTCACTAATGCAAAATTTGAAACCCTAGAATGCCAATTAACAAATACAACCCCTAATGCAATGTTAATGCAAAGAAGATCTAGTATGATGATGAACTCCAAATTAGAAAATGAAATGTTCTAACTGTAGGCTCACAAAAATGAAATGAAGAAAATTGTGTGCTATTCTTCTAGGGTTTAGGACCTGGAATGAAAATCTTCACTCACTTTCATTCAAGAACAAACCCTCGAGATCTCAATGCAGAGAAGAAAGAGATCTTGCATGAGGGATGTCATAGGGGATGAATGCAATTTAATGAGGGATTGAATACCAAGTAAGAACTTGGAAAATACAATGAAATGTAAGATATAATGCAAAACCCTAGTTTAATGCAAACCTTCACTAAATGACCTAGAAATGCAAATGAAACAACATAAAAGCCTACAGAAAGGAATATGTGCACCTAGAAATTGGGAGATGGTTGGATGGAGGTCTGAAATGCTAGAATTTTTTTATTTAATGTTGAGTGTGGATCATTCACCAAGCTAGGCGAGTTAGTCTATAATTTGGGTTTTTGTGTGGAAAAGGAATCTGCCAAATCGGTATTCAAATTTGCAAAAATATAAATTTTGACTGAAACATGGACTCATTTTCCAGAAGTGATGAATCAGTCTAGTTAGGGTTTTCTAAAGCTTCAAATTTTGATGCTTCTCCTCTATCTGCTTTGTCCCTCCTGATTGATCTCTAGATTTGAAGCCCTAATTTGCAACCTATAGGTGTTCTCCAATGCTCTCCAAGGCTTAATGATAACTTCGACAACTTTGAATGACTTGAAAAATTTTCTCCAATCTTTCTCCTTAGGAAATATGCAACCTAGACCTACAAATCACACTGAAAGGAGAGGGGAAAATGTTCTTTTTTTAGTGGATAGGGGTTTGCCTTGGTCAAACCTTGAAATTAAATGAAATAGGAATGGAGAATGATGAATGAATAAAATAAGATGTTGTAACTCACCAAACTCTATTAATAAGATGATGTAAACATGTGTGATATGTCTCCAATGGATGTAGATTTTGACTCTTCCTTGAAGGTGATAGATCTTGAATGAAATGGTAGATTGAATTATGAAACCCTACATCCTAATTCTTAGCTCAAAAAGAAACATGATGTGTTAAGTCCTTAAAATGATGATTGATACTTGAATGCTTCTATAAAATGCTTGATAATCTACCCTTGAACACACTTGAGTGCTCTTGTGAATGCTTGAATTCTCTTGTGAATACAATTTTTCTATAAGGATGTTCATTCAACTTACTAGGCCACTTGATTGCTTGTTAGGATAAAAATGAGTTTAAAAAACTTGTATTTATACTTAATTATGCAAGAATTACCAAAATTACAACACTACAAGTTGACATCAAAACTAGGAGGATAAAATCCTACCAGAAATTTGAATTAATTTTGATTTTGGGCTACATGGGACTCATTCACCCAATATGGCAAATGAGTCCTATCTGGCATAATGTATGGGACCAGGTTAAGAGTAAGAAGATGAGTCCATGAAACGTCGAAGTTTTTTCCTTAGGCAAAAAAATGAAATCGGCTTGCCAAAAATGGGATCCCATTTAGCTTCGAGATCCCGAGCCTAAATTCTAAAAAATGGGATCCCTTTTATTAATGGGTCTTGAACCAATGAATGAGAACCAAGATCTCAATATTTACAAAACAAGATCTTGATCTTTACAAAACGGGATCTCGATTTGTAAAAATCAAGATCCTATTTTGTAAAGATTGGGATCCCGTTTTAAAGTGGTATTTATTTTTAAAAATAAATGAAACTTGATTATTCATAGAGCATGGGTTCCTAATTTCACATAGGCAACAACAATGACAGCGACCTCCAGGTGCACCTCCATCCCCAATCTTTTTGATTTTTTTCATGTTTTTTTGAAATTTTTAATACATTAATAGATTTTAGCATTTTTTTTCAATTTATTTAGTGTTTTATGTATTTTATTTACTTTTAATAGAATAAATGATGATTTGTGGAAGTAGAAGATAAAATGAAATGAAACCCTCACGATGTTGAATAAAAATGAAAAAATCAACCTTAAATTGTATCTTAAGAATAAAATTTAGGTTTTGAAACCTAAATTGTTCAATCAAATAAAAAAAATTGCATTTGAAAACCTTAAATTGAAAGGAAACAAAAAAAATTACATTTGAAAACGCTAAATTGAAATGAAATAAAAAATTGCATTTGAAAACCGTAATTTCTTTTTGAAAGTGTAAATTCAAATCAAACAAAAAAATGGCATTTGAAAACCCTAATTTGAAATGAAACAAAAAAATTGCATTGAAAACCCTAATTACTTCTTGAAACCCTAAATTGAATTCAAACAATTTTTTTTTCTAAAACCCTAAATTGAAATCAAACAAATTATAGTGGGACTAGTGGATCATTACAATTGATAAATTTTCAATGTTTGTTTGCGAATTTGGTTAGAAATTTCCTAAATCCTTTTACAATCCATTTATAATTGTCAGTTAATTAGATAATATTTTAATTCATTTCTATTTTATGTTTTGATCTCTCTTAGTCATGCCTTGTTTCCATTTCTTGTTTGCATGTGTTTTCTCATGTCTTTCAACATTCTTAACTCTCATTATAGTCAATTAGTTGTTAATTAGGCTTCTAGATTAGTCTAAAATATCAATCTACACTAGTTACCTAGACACTAAAAGAATCTAAATATTTTTCTTTTCTTTCTTTTAGGTTCTTTTAATTCCAAACAATCCAAAATAAAATAAGATTTTGGATCTTTGGGAAAATTCAACATTAACTAATTTTATATCATAAATTCATTTAAGTGGGAAATATTCAACTTTATCATAGTTTTATAAACTTCATACATATATGTATATATGTATGTATATATATACAATCAATATTAATGAAAAACATGTTAAATAAAATAATATTATATTCAATTAAAAATATATCAAGTTAAATTATACATCAAACTCAATCTTAATAATACATAATTATGTGTTTCTATTACAGAAATAGTCAGTCTATTCATAAAATCAAAAATATTCATAAACTAATGGGTAAGTGCAGAGGGATGGGTCGCAATTTTTTAACCAACTTTTAAAAAACATTTTGAAAGCTCATAACGCGAGCACATTATAATGTGCTAGCATTATGGCTTGGTGTGCTGAGCTTGAGGCTCGACCACAACAAGCCCATAAAATGAGTGTGTTATAGCGTGCTCACATTATGACCTATTAAAAGAGAAAAAGAAAGAAATTGAATTCATTGTTGCTTTTGACTATGTTTTTTTCTTGCCCGCAACCAAAACCCCAATATTCCACGCCCACATTCTAGAAGGAGGTATTTTGGAAAATTCTTCATCAACGATTGTTGTTTCATCACTAGGATACCACCACGTCGATGAGGATTTCTAAGAGGTAAGGATTATTTTTTTTTTGTTTTGAATTTTCTAGTTTTAGGTTGTTTTTGATGTTTTCTTTTTTGAATTTGTAGGAGATGTTAATCAACTTGCAAACCCTCCTCAAAAACCTGAACAACCATAGCAACAAAAAGAGGAAAAAAATACTCAACAAGCATAAAAAGAACAAAAACAACAAAATCCTCAAATTAATCAACCACAACCTCAATCTCCTCCACCAATCCCTCAACATCCTCATGGCAATAAACAAAACTTAATGAGTGAAATTGAGAACAATAAAAAAAAAATTGAGGATCTAATCAAGATGTTGAATGATTCAAATGGTTTAACCACATAAAGAATGACCTTGACAACTTCACTGAAAGAAATGCTAAAACATGTAGATTCAATCAACAAAAAATTAACTGGTTGGCAAGATAGGAGGTAGGTAGCTAGGGCTTATTACTAAGATAAATTATCATATAAATATGTAAAAGATTTAAAAATTACAAAAGGTGATTTGTGCTCATTATTCACTAACCCACAGTCAAATGTAAATATTACACTCAATGCAAAGAGGTTTCATATTCATTGGTTCCACCACCAATTCTTTTTGGGATAGGTGGTACACGATTTTTGATTACCCACCATGCAACAATTGTGAAGTCCCGTAATATTTCCTTAGGAAACTATACTGTGAGTTCATCTTGAATAAAATTCCAAATTATTTTGATATGAGGGACTTCTAGAGGAGAGGTGGGGGGTTGGCTCAGATAGACCCGGTGATAGCCCGATCCTATGCAACAAGGGAGATGACCTCTCACTAGGCTACCTCAAGATCAAATCATTATCCCTTCCATCATGAAGGAGAGTGTCGACGTAGAGACTTTGCAAGCCATCAACTCTTTAACCCAGAGTTTCATCCAACATGCCAACCCTATTCTGTAGTGCCATCCAAGGAAGTCTTCTAGTGGTTGGATTCGATCCCATTTGTGTCAATATTATGGGGTGACTTGTTCATATGACCCCACCGACACTCAGGAGGCTACTATGTAGGATCCGTTTGTAGCTATGGAGATGGCGAGGGAAGCTGATATTTTGCATGAGGCCTATAGCATTGACACTTAGGTAAAATTTAGCATGTTCATTGAATTTAATTTATTGAATTTTGATTTTGAAATATGAGATTAACTAATTTAGTTTTATGATTTTAATAAAATTGCAGGGTCAAAGTGTTGATATTGGATACATCGGTGCTACACCTTATTTCTCCACTGTACCTATCGTTGAGGTATGTAGCTAGTAAAAAATTATAAATTTATTACATGTTAATATCATTGTTTTATGAATGGTATTTTAATATGTGATTTTGGATGTTGAATAGGCTAATGTTGGAGGTTTTGAGGGAACACCTCCTAGTCCTAGTGGATTTAGTCAAACCTTCATGCAGGTAATAGAATAAAGTGTTTAACTAATCAATTGTACTTAATAGATTTGTGTACATAGTTTATATTCATATCATTGATTATGTTGCATTGCACATCTTTCAAACTCAAAGCATTACTTCACATTCCATAACTAATAACTAGATGTTGATGGATAAAAAAATTCAATTACAATATAGTTGTTTCGAAAGTCAACATAAGCAGTGATGCAATTACTTCACATAGTATAAGTAATAAGTAGGATCATCTTCCAATTGCATTTTCTTGTCATGGAATTCCATGAGACCACTTTTTATTGAGGCATATTTTCAAACAGTTCACTACCTTTTCTATGCTATGGATGCTTGGAAGGAATATATGAAAGAATAATAGTAAGTGATAGTATAGACAAGGCAACGAGTTATTTGAAAAAATGCCTCAAAAAAATGCAGGCTCATAGTGATGTCCATCACCATGAGACCCAATTTCTTTGAGGAACCTTTCAAATAGCTCACCACCTTTTCTATGCTACCACATGTTCCATACATGTCTACCAAAGCATTTCATCAAACAGTTCATTTCCTCGTTGCTATGGATAAAAGCTTAAAAAAGGTGCTTTCCAGAAAACTATGGATGCTTGGAAAAAAATCTATCAAAGCATAATAGTAAGTGTTACCATATTTTTAACTTATAGCTTAATCAACTAGAGATTATTGATTTGAATTGAAAGAAGAAAAGGTACATTTTAAGATCTCCTAAATTGGATTCAAGTGCATAAATGAAATAATTCAAAAGATTACATTTACAAATTACTGCATTTATACAGATGCATGTAACATAGGAAAGATTGTGCCAAGTCTTTTCTGAACAAAGAAGTAATCTTTATTAAATGTAAAAATGTACATTGTCTCACACAAGTTCTGAGACTAAATTTGCTTATTCAATGAAAATTAAGAAAAGCATATACATGAATAGGAAAAAAACATAATAAATGTGCATATAAGGAGAGAGATCAGTCATTGCCTGAATAACTGGTTTAGAATGTCATCTTTCCCTGCTACTACCCTGAGCTATTTTTTTCCCTCATAGGTCCATATTTCTCCTAGTTCCTACAAATGGAAATAACAATGATCTTAGAGAAATACTCTAAGCAATGAAAATTCCCTAAACTTACATGAACAAACACCTATGCATGTATAAACTGATCTCAATGTGCATTAAATAAGAAATGGATACTTTAGGTGTCTAATAAAACCATCAAAGTCATCATACACACCTAAGATATGCATTTTCTTTTCTAACATGTTTGATTCATGTGCAGTTAAAGGTTTTTGTTTTATCCATCAATTTGACATGTGGAGTAAAATGGGCTCCCACAAGGGTTGAGCTCAACATGTTGATTTATTATGCCTTAGTGAGGTATGAAAGGAAAGTTCATCTCTTTATAATTTACTAAGACAAACATACATCTAATATGGAAGTGAGTTTTGCACTAACATAAGTCACATGTGTTTGCTAAGTAAAACATAAAGAATGAGTTTATGTGTTAATCTATGAAACCATAGCATAAAATAGATATGTTATAGCCATTATGTGTATGAAAGAATAACAAAGAGCCATTTGAAGCTATCATGAGTAGTAGGACAGTAATGTCAGTAAAATGGTAGGAAAGGCTAATATGAGAGTCCAAATAATAGTCATCAGGAATTTTTCTAGCACTATACGTGTTTTGACAAGGGATAGGGTATGATGGAAACAAGGAAAAACAACAAGTTCATGCTATAGGTTAAAGAAGATAAAGCCATTGGGGCCATTGGAACGAAGGGAAGGATAGTCATGCTTGCAAGAGAAGAAGTCTTCATCACATCTTAAGATTATTCATTAATAATGAAAAGTATTTACAGTGAATGCACCATGAGGTAAGCAAAGATAATCTATAGTATCAGTGCAAGTTAGTGTACGAGTCAACAGTCTTCAACCAGGATAGTGGTAGGAACCTGCAGATATTACTCAAGAATAAAATAGCTTGGATCTCATGGGTAGATCTTAGATATGATAAAAACAAGGTATATGAAGAGAAATATTCATAAGGCAACAAGTTCATTGTTACTTGTAAAAAGAAAAGGGCAATGAATTGTCAAGAACTATCATGAATCAATGATGTAGCTAGATACTTCAAAGACCTTTGCATTCATTATTGAATATATAATTGGGAGGTGAATTGATGAGAGTAAATGTAAATTAGGGATAGTGCCACTGAAATGCAGATAAGTGATAGGTGTTATACATTATATTAATTTCTTGCATTTAAATGAGAGATCTACATTCAAACATGTTTCAAAATACAAGTATGATGGTTTTCCTATAGCTTCATAGATGAAGAAAAAATGGGGGAAAGAGTCATATATAGTGACAAGAGAATATTTGTATTGAGAAGTGGATGGATGAGTTGAGAGATATCCAAATGGCTGAGTTTAGAGCAAGGTGTAGGTATTAAGACCCTCGGGCTAGGGTTTTGAAAATGAAACAAAACCTTTTTTATAGAAATCCAAATGCAAAATTTCAGACCCTCATGCACAAGAAACCCATGGGGATCGAGCCAAGGGTTTAATAGAGAATATCCAGTGAATAAAATGAAACTCTTGATAGGGATAAGAGTTTTATTTGAAAACCTTGCCAGGGAAAATTAGAAAAACCTTTGTTGGTGGAGCCATGGTAGGAGGGTCCTCAAAGAGAACAATCTAGGTCATCCAACAAGAGTAACACAACAAAAGTAACACATAATATGGGAGAAAATTCAGGTTTAGACCTTCTAATTAACAAAAAAAATTATTACAATCAGCTAGCAACATTCGAGCTTACACATTCTACTCATAGGCCTGATATAACATGCTCAATTACAATATTCAGATATTCTCCTTCATGAGAGTGAAAATATTTCATATCAAAATATATATTCTCCTTAATTATTCTTGATTTCTATCCTAATGATCTATTATAATATTTATATGATATCCACAGATCTAGAAGCATCTACATTGTCCAAAGATCATTGCAATCTTTGATGAAGGAAATGTAATGTGTGTTGGAAATAGGTAACCCTCAAATTTAAATTACTCGTTGGTGAATGCATAGGATGAAGTGTGGACCTATAATCAAGGTCGGGGACACTCCATGAAACATTTCAAATCACATTGTAAGGATCCGTAAGCTTTGAGAAATATCCATGAGCAATCAAACCAGCCATTAGGTTTGAAATTATTTTGGGGCCAGTTCTAGAACTGTCACTTACTCTGAAAGTGATAACTTGCTAGGAAAAGATCAAATCGAGCTAAGAACTTGGAATAAGGAAAATGAGAATGTCCTCAATGAAAACATAGATCTACTGGGCTAGGTAAGAAAATATGATGAATCCACCACTATGAATTGAGAAAGAATAGAAACAAGAAAAAAACTGAATGAAAATATTTTTTGGTTGATGCAAGATTTCCAAGAACCAAGGATGCTCCTGCATCAGACATCCGGGGTTATTGAAAAGTGATACCCTCACTTTGTTGGGGCTAAAGGAAAACCAATATGGTTTACCTCAGCCTAAGAAATCCAAGAAGAATCTTCCACTGGTTTTCCCTTCTACTTCACAAGATATTCTTTATACTTTCTGCCTCGCATCTTTCTTCCATCTCTGATATCTAAAACATCTTCTATCTCATCTGATTGCTATTTAGGAAACTGCTTCTCCAATTTTTCTTCACTTTCTTCACTGAATTCTACTTCATGGTACTGATGTAGATCTGCAATGTTGAATATAGGTGATATACCCATGCCTTCTAGTAGCTCTACTTCATATGCGTTTCCTGAATCAAATTTCCTCAAAATCTTATAGGGTCCAAACTTCCTCATCTTGAGCTTATTGTATGTGCCAACTGGAAATCTTTCCTTCCTCAAATACACCATCACTTCATCTCTAACTTCAAACTCCTTATGTCTCCTCTTTCCATTTGCTCTCTCCATGTACTTCATGTTCATATCTTCAAAGTGTTGTTTTACTTGAGTATGCATTTTCTTCATATGTTCTACAAATTCCTTTGCTTTTTCACTCCTTTTATCTTCCTTATTGATTTCCTGCAATTTTGATATACCTCTAGGCTGAACTCCAGTAAAAATCTCAAAATGTGTCTTCTCGGTACTCCTACTCATTGGATTGTTGTAAGAAAACTCCAGTTGTGCAATGACTAAATCCCAACTTTTGGTCTTCTCTCCTATGAAACATCTCAACAAATTCCCCAAAATCCTATTTACTACCTCTATCTATCCATCAATCTGTGGGTGAAAATTAGAACTAAACTTCAAATTTGTCTTTAACTTCTTCCAAAGTATCCTCCAAATGTAACCAACAAACTTTGTATCTATTTCTAAAACAATAATCCTAGGTAATCCATGCAATCTGACCACTTCCTTGGAAAAAAAGTCTCTATATGTACTGCATCTATTGTCTTCTTACAAGGTCTAAAATGTGTCATCTTAGAAAATTTTTCTACCACCACAAATATTGAATCATTACCTCTCTTTGTCTTTGGCAAACCAAGTATGAAATCCATGTTGATATCCTCCCAAGGTCTCTCTGGAACTGTCAAAGGTTTATACAATCCAACATTCTGACTACTCCCTTTTGCAACATGACAAACTCTACAACTCTCCACAAATTTCCTAACATCCTTATGAATTTGTGGCCAAAATTAATTCTCACTCACCAATGCTACCGTCTTATCAATTCCAAAGTGTCATGCCAATCCCCCACTATGTTTTTCTTTCACCAAGTTATCCCTCATGAAACTTCTAGGTATACACAACTGATTCCCTCTTAACAACATATCCTTCTGGATGAAATAATCCAACCACTTACTTCTATCCTCCAAGACTAGTTCTTTACAAGCTCTCCAAGGTTCTACAAAATTTGGGTCTTCCTCATACAATTTCTTCAATTCATCAAATCCTAATACCTCCACTTTCATCTCTGCCAATAAATTCCTTCTCCTACTCAAAGCATCAACAAATCTATTTAACTTTCCACTCCTATGTTTCAAAACAAAAGTATAACTTTTCAAGAATTCCACCCATCTCATGTGTCTTTGATTCAACTTACCTTGAATGATCAAATACTGCAAAGCCTGATGATCTGTATACAACACAAAATCCTTAGGCAACAAGTAATGTCTTGACTTCTTCAAAGCTTGAACTATGGCCTAAAACTCCTGGTCATACATTGAATACCTTCTCCTAGCATCATTCAATTTGTCATTGAAATAAGCTACTGGTCTTCCTTCTTGACTTAATACTGCTCCAATTTCTTTTCCACTTGCATCAAAATCTAACTCAAATACCTTATTAAAGTCTAGTAAAGCCAACACAAAACTTTGATCTTCTCCAGATGTCCATCTAAAATCCTTCTTATCTCCCCTCATTGTTTTTATCATAGGACTTCAAATAGAACTAAAAATCCTAATGAACTTTCAGTAGAAACTAGCCAATCCATGAAATGGTCTTACCTCTCCAATGCTTTCTGGTGTAGGCCATTCAAAAATTTCTTTCACCTTTTTAGGATTCATCTTCAATCCATCCACATATTTTACAAATCCCAGATATACCAACTCTTCCTTCATGAAACTAAATCTTGATGTTTACTAGCAACTGCTCTTCTCTCAACCTCTTCAAAACTTGTCTTATATGCAACAAATGTTATTCTCTATTCTTACTAAAAATCAAGATGTCATCCAAATAAACAATCACAAACTTACCCAATAATTTCTTCAGTACCTCATTCATTAGCCTCATGAAAGTACTCAGTGCATTCATTAGTCCAAAAGGAATCACCAACCACTCATACAATCTTGCATTTTTCTTGAATGATGTCTTCCACTCATCCCCTTCTCTCATTCTGATATGATGATATCAACTCTTCAAATTGATCTTTGTAAAGTATTTAGCTCCACTCAAACAATCCATAATGCCATCTATCCAGGGAAAAGGAAATATATACCTCACTATGATTTTGTTTATGGCTCTAGAGTCTATACACATCCTCCATTCTCCATCCTTCTTAGGTGCTAGCACAATAGGTACTACACAAGGACTTAAGCTTTCTCTAATAAAACCATTCCTCAACAATTATTGCACATGTTTATTCAACTCTTCATTCTTTGCAGGTGTCATTGGGTGTGCTTGTTTATTAGGAAAACTAGCTCCAGGAATCAAATCCATGCAATGACTAATACTCCTCACAGGTGGTAATCCATCAAGAATGTTATCTAAAATGATAGCTTCATATTCTGCTAGCAACTCCTTTATCTCCTCTGGTTGTTCTTCTACATGGTTCAAGTCTTAAACCTTCTTAGGAACTAAGGCATAACACATGTTCTCATGTCTTAGTCCATCCATAAATCTCCTTCCATCAACCAGACAAACCCTAGCATTTGTACAAACCTCAACTTTAGGAAAATATTCCAATGGTAACAATGTCTGCTTCATCCCATTAGCAACAATAGTATATATTTTCTTCTTTCCATCATGAATATCTTGTCTATCATACTGCCAAGGTCTTCCCAACAAAACATGGCATACATCCATAGGCATGATATCAGACAAAACTTCATCATGATAATTTCCTATCTTCAACTTCACCAAACATTGTTCACTTATTAGTATCTTATGCTCATCTTGAATACATGCTATTTGATAGGGCTTCAGTTGTTTCAACCTTTCTAGCTTCAATTTGGTCACCATTTCTTCAGAAACTAGGTTCTCAGAGCTTCCACTATCAATAATCAAGCAGTAACATTTACCAGCTACCTTGCATCTAGTTCAGAAAAAATTATTTCTCTACAATGCTTCCTGATCCATCTCACTTTGACATAATACTCTTTTGTTCACCAACACTTCTCCATCTTCCAGTTTATTAGATTATCTGACATGATCTTCCTCAGCAAAGGTTGTTCTTCTTCTATTCTCTATCCTTCTACTTGTCACTCCTTGATTGCATTCAAATGCTCTATGTCCTTCTCCACCTTCTAGTTTATGAAATGATTTGGCATGATCTTCCTTAGCAAAGACTATTCGTCTACTATTCTTTGTCCCTCTACTTGTCTCTCCTTGATTTCATTCAAATTATCTATTTCCTTTGAATACACTTTTCTCCTATCCTCTATCATCTTTTCTATAACCCTCATTTCGGTAACCACCATATCCTCCTCTTCGATAAGAGTTTTCATCACCTCTATGATACAAACTATCATTCTTACTGACTTGCTTATCTTTATTTTGATCTGCAAAAGATCCTCTTCCACCTCCACTAACAATTCTTCCTCTCTAAAATCTTCCACCTCTTCCTCTCTATCTCTTTTCATGTCTTTTGTTCATCTTCTCTTCTTCTTTTAGGGCACATTGATATGCCTCCTCCACACTTAACAACTTGATCAAACTAATCTCATCCTATATAGATGGTCTCAAACCATTCACATATCTGGCTACTTGCTCGATATCATCCTACAAATGTTTAGATATGATATTCACCTTGTAGAACTCTTCAGTATACTCTATCACACTTTAATCCTTCTGCTTCAAATTTTGCAACCTTCAGAACAAATAGATCTGATAGTCTGTAGGCATAAACTTTGTCTTTAACTTATTCACCATTTGATCCCATGATCTTATCTTCTCCTTTCCTCTTCTTTTCCTATCCGTCTGTAAATGTTCCCACCAAAGGGATGCATGTCCTTTCAAATTTGTACACAAAAATTTCACCTTTGTGTCTCTGGCAGTACCTTCAAAATCAAATTACTTTTCCATCTCTGTTATCCAATCAAGCAATTCTTCTGAATCCAACTTACCATTATAATCCAGTGGATTGAAATGTAGTTTAGTATTTACTCTGGTTAGCGCTCTTATGAACCTCTCTTCTCCCTAATCAAGGACAAGTTGATTTTCTCTTTCCTCTTCAACCTGTTCTTCTATCTCTTCATCACTCACATCATTAACTAGTCAACCTCTCCTTTGGGTCATTTCGACTGCTTCTTATCTAGCAACAATTCATCTTAAAATTTCCATTATAGCTAGGTCTACATTTCCACACACTCCATTTCCTCTACCATTTCTTCTTCCCACCATATTTACACAAATCCTCTACAGTTGTAGGTCAGATTCTCAATTCACTACCCCAAAAAAAATCTTCAACAGGACTCCACAAACTCTGACGATCTCACACATAATGAACCTCGCTCTAATACCAATCTGGTGCAACCATGGTAGGAGGGTCCTTAAAGGGAACAATCTAGGCCATGCAAAAGGAACCAAACAACAAAAGAAACACATAATATGGAGGAAAATGCAGGTTCAAATCTTCTAATAAAAAAAACAAATTATTACAATCACCCAACAACATCCAAGTTTACAGATTTGTCTCACAGGCCTAATATAACATGCTCAATTACAATATTCATATATGCTCCTTCTTGTGAGCGAAAATATTTCATATTGAAATCCATATTCTCCTTAATTATTCTTGATTTCTATCCTAATGATCTATTACAAGATTTATATCATATTCGCAGATCTAGAAGCATTTACGTCAGCCAAAGATCATTACAATTTTCGATGAGGGAAATGTAACGTGTGCAAGAAATAGGTCGGCCTCAAATTTGAATTACTCCTTGGTGAATGCATAGGATGAATTGTGGACCTATAATCAAGGTCGGGGACACTCCATGAAACAATTTGAATCACACCATAAGGATCCATAAGATACAAGAAAGATCCATGAGTGATCAAACTAGTCTTTAGGTTTGAAATTATTTCGGGGCCAGTTCCAAAAGTGTCACTTACTCTGAAAGCGATAACTTGCTGGAAAAAGATCCAAATGAGATGGAAACTTGGAATAAGGAAAATGAATGTGTCCTCGATGAAAACATAGATCTGCTAGGCCAGGTGAGAAAATATGATGAATCCACCACTATGAACTGAGCAAGAAAAAAAATAATAACAAAGCTGAATGAAAATATTTTTTTGGTTGATGCAAGATTGAAAAAAAACAAGGATGCTCCTACATCATCTTATACCATGAAAGGTGCCTGAAGGTGGCTGAGAGTAGAATACAAATAACCGAAGTCCATATGCTTTTTCTGGAAAACAATGTACAACGAGAACAAATGCAAAGGTAGAATGCAAGTCCAATGGCCACTGCCACTTTAAAAAAATCATTGTGTATTTATAAGCAAAGTTTTTTTTCAAAGAGAGAAAGAAATATAAATAAGTTACAATGGTTGTGGCCATTAGATGATTTATTAACCCAAAAATAAGAATTTTGTGAAAACTGGTGACCATTGAAACAATATTTTATTTTCTTTGCAAAAGAAAACAAAATTTGTATGAAAAGAACAAGGTCGAAACTTACCCATTTGATAATTATTTTGTTCCCTAAGTTTTTGTCTAAAGGCCTTCTCAAGGTTCAGAAGGTTGTTTCTCTGTGGCAGCCAAACAAGGAAAGAAATAACAAAAAATCCAAGCAAGAGAAATATATTAGAAGAGCCAGATGGTCACGACCTAAAAGCTCAAAAACAACAAAATGAAGCTTAGTTTCTTTATGTTTTGGTCTCAAAAATGTATCTTACCAATGTTTCATTGTGGAAATCGACAGAGATTGCAAAAATGAACACACATAGATCTACCATGGAAACCTATTGTAGAGCTTTGAAACCCAAAGCCAGTGGTAGTCGAGCTTCTTCAAGAAGCTTCATCAAAATGAAATGAAAAGTACTTATTTTTCCTTGTTTTATTTTAGGGTTTGAACCCTAATTGATGTCGATGACAGAAACATGGCATTTTTTCCATTATTTTATCAAAAAATCAAATACAACCAGTGCATGACCCTGCAGCCTTTGGAGTTGTTTATATCTTAGGAAAATATAATGCCTTATACATTTTTGTAAACTTAGCATCATGCACCCTTCAACTCATGAAGGATTCAATGCCACCTCAACTCATGGGTGTCACTTCATCTTGTACATGCCTTGAAGATTTTCAAAGAGTTTGTTTGCATGTTTATCATTGTAAAACACATAACTTTAAGGAGTGATTATTAGCCTTAAAGTTTACGTTGTTATTATTTAATGCAAGTAGAGTGACTTGGTCAATTGAAGAGGAGTGTTTGTTTGTACTATTGATTCTTTTGAGAGCATATAGGGGGTTAATGAGTTGGTTCCAAACATATGGAGAAGATGTAGGGTGTTTTCGTCATCTTTTTGAGAGAATATAGGTTTCTTTGACTCCATTTAGAGAATTCTTAGGAGTGCTTATGGTTTGATCAAGTCATTCTTGACTTTTTCACCCATTATGAGCTCTTTTGGAGAAGATTTAGGTGCTATATTTTTGAATTTTTGTGGGCATCCCACCCAAGTAATTTCTAGAACCTTTTTTGGTGGAACCACTTAGGGTTGTGTACTTAATCACTTTTGTAACTCACTTTTGAGTTAGATCTTGATATGCAGTTTTTTGAGTTAGTGACTTTTAGAGTCCTTTTGATAGATTATTGGCATCATTTTGTAACTCTTTTGGATATGGAATTTAGAGGAAACCCTACTCATTTCTGGTAATGAAATCATTGCCATCTTGTTCTTGCAATATTTGTGTCTATTTAAATGATTGGTCGAGCTATCTTATGAATTTTTTCTATCTTCCTTATGGTTTTGTCTCATATGTTAATACCTTTACTGCAAATAGTGTGCTAATACGGGTTGTTGATTGTGTCCATGAAGTACTTATAGCTTGTTAATTGTGAATTTTTTCTCCTCCCTTTGCAAGCTATTTGTTTTTTGACCTCTTAATGAAATATTTATGCAAGAGCCTATTGTAACAAGTTTTTGCAAACTATATTTCTATCAGAAGGAGCCAAGTGTAAAGAGTTTTGAGTTTCATTATCCTTTTTAGTTTGGTGTATCACTTTAGTTTCCCTTTAAGTTTTAGTTTTTTTCTAAGTTTAATCTTTTAAAGTTATCTTTCTCCCTTTTCCTCAGAAATAAGTAGTTTTAAGTGACACCATAGGAAGCCAGAATTCTCTGGATGTTGACCTTTGTTTATAAGTTACCCATGGCTTTAGAGGTCTTCCCATGTTCTCTTTGAATTATTAAACATCAGGTTCAATAGGGTGCAATTTCAGTAGATAATAGCTTTGGCATGCCTGGTGTGACTGTCAAATTAGCATAGTTATGAAGAACCATGTCTTGCTGGTTTTGATATGTAGCCAATAAGTTTCATATTTTTAGAATTTTAAATACAACATATCTGGTGACTCCAAGTTTGGGGGATTAGATAACTAGTTTCCTTGAGTTCATGAGAAGAGTGAAAACTAGAAGCTCAACTAATTTTAAGTATTTACAGTTGTCTCCACCCAAAAGACAGGGAAAAATAACGAAAATAACTTCTGCTATCTCATAAATAAACCAATCAACATCACCTAGTTTAAAGCCAATAGTAGTTGTACCTGTTGTAACTATTCAAGCTACTCCACCTCCATTTGTTCAAATGGCAAGGAATCATCCCTTTGTTACATTTGATGGAGGCAAACCATTGAATTTGCAGCAAGATAATGATATACCTATGGCAGCTTTGAAATTTTTTCATATTTTCACAAGGGAGGACCAAACAACCCCCATTGAGAATATCAGAGATGTGGCATCCTTGTGTGGGGTGCATCATGTTACTTAGGAGAATGTAGCTATTAGAATTTTAGTTGCTTCATTTAAAGGTAAGGCTTTGAAATGGTTCAGGGGATTACCAATTGGTACAATTGCAATGTGGGATGACTTAAGGGACAAAACACATAAGCAATTCCAAGATAAATTAGTCCACATGTCATTAGTTGAGAAACTCACAATGATAAAGAGAGATCCTTAGGAGAAAATTTATGACTTCAACTTTCGTTTTCAAAGGACATGGTTTAGAATACTTGAAATAGTAAGGCCTTCTTCAGAATATTCCTTTTTATACTTTTTAAGAGTCCTCAACAGTGACATCTCTGTCATGATCCAATCAATGGGAGGGGTTTCATTACCAAATGAATATGATGCGGCAATCAGGATAGAAAATAGCTTAATTTAGGTTGGTAAGATTGCTCCCAGGCCACCAATGCTTATTTTTCCAAATATTCAACCTTCTATGCCTCTAGAAATACCACCTTTTTCTCCTTTACCAGTTGTTCAAGTGTTATCAGTTGTTGCCATCCAAAAAACAATTGATGTAGGTCCTTCTCAAGAGCTACAGGAGATAAAAAACAAACAACAAAAGATAGAAAATATCTTGTAGACCTTTGGAAATGAGCTACTAAGAATAAAGAAGCAACAATTCGAGAGTAGACAACCTTACCAGCAATAGAATCAAGGGAGAAATCAGCCATACCAGAGTGAAGGTCAGTAGTATGAAGGAAACAGATAGCCATACCAAGGAAATTATCAAGGTGCAAGATAGAATGTAAACCCAAGTCCTTTTTAGCCTTATGCTCCAGCTCATGTTAGTGCAGCTAGGGACCTTGCCACTATTCAAAACAACCTTGCAGTAGATTATGAGTGGTGATTTCCTTGCAACCAACCTCATGATCAAGCCATGTGATTTAATGGATTCATCAAACAAGCATTGATTGTGTAGAATTCCTCAAGTTCACATCCTAGTATACCTATTAATGGAGCTCTACAACAACAAGATAAACCTTCAAGTGATGCCACTTTCCTAAATTGGAAAGGAGAGGAGTTATGTGGAGTGAGTAGGGATAATTCTCCAATTGCAGAAAACATGATATCCAAGAAGAGAGCCCTTGAGGTTGAGAAATTAGTAAGAAAATGAAAAGAAGCTACAGAACCATCCGCATCTCAAGTGCCTCACATTTTTCAAAGTAATCCTCAAAGAGCTACTAAGGAAAAACCACACTTGCAGGCAGACCCTGTTGGTGTAAAGATCCATCAGAAGGTAAGTGCTACTGCACCTTTCAACATTGTTGAAAACATGAAAAAGATGAATGTAACAATGTCCATGTGGGACTCTTTATCTATTCCAAGTCAAAAAGATTTGTTACATTCCACCTTAGCTAAAAGGGGAGTTCCTAGTGATGTTTCTACTGACCCTCTTAAAGTTGTTTTCACAAACACACCTTAGGACAACATCAAACAACTAGGTAAGGATGTTAAGCCTCCCCCTTTCTATGTGTCTTTGATAATAGGGGATAAGTTAGTGCATAACCATATGGTTGATAGTGGAGCCATTAGTTCAGTTATGCCTAAGAAGATAGTAGACCAACTAGGACTAAAATATCAACCCCTTGAAAAATGAGTAGTTCAGCTTGATGGTTCAAATATTAACATAGTAGGAATCATTAATCATGCAAGCCTTAAACTCCATGACTATCCTAAATTTTTCATCCCTTAGGACATATTTGTCATTGATCTTCCTCTTTACTTTTCATTGTGCTTGTCAAGAGACTTTACTGCTAAGATAGGAGGTTATATGTCTTCAAATTAATCTCACATGCTATTTAGGAATAGTTATGGGACAAAAGTGACTACCAAATATGAGTTGCTTGCTAAGGATCACATTGGACCCCATGTGCCTAGTGCTATGAATGGAAATTGTGTCATTTTGGATGACAATGAACTTGTTGCTGCTAAAGAGCTACAAGCTGAGTGTGTTTCAAACATACTTTTGAATGAGTGGGCAGCAAAAAATGTGATAGATGAGCCTTGTAAACACATTGAGGAGAGAGGCCCAGGTGTTTATATGTTTCATGAACCTGAAATAGAGATGAAAATTCTTGTAAAGAATGTTGAATAGTAGTTAGAGAAATAGGATCAGGTTTGGAAGATGTACTTTAACAGTTCAAGAAGTAGCAATAGAGCTGGTGGGGGTGCAATGCTTGTGTCCCCACAAGGTGACAGATATTACTCTGCTTTTCATTTCCATTTTTCCTATTCTAACAATATTGTTGAGTATGAAGGTGATGGCACTCTCAAATTTACAAAATTTGAGATGCCCATTTCAAATTTTTGCTTCTACACTTCTAGGAGTGCACCTAAAGAATATGCTTAGGGGACCGACTTTGGAGGCTTATATTTTAAAGCTTGTTGATTTTCGTGCAAAACCCATTTGCAGACATACTCAATTGAACTATGTGAGCAGGCATGTCAATTTTCAGCTTCCCACGATAAGTTTTGACAGAGTTTTGAAATGTGAAGCTAGAGGGTTTTGCCACTATTTTGTTGTTTGGAGATTGTTGGTTTTGCGAAGTTGCTTCCTGTTTGAGCCTGGATTCCACAACCAATTGACTGTCATGTCAGATCGAATGTTGTTCTATATTATCCATATCAGGATGATCTCACATGTCAGTTTTCAGAGTCTTGTGATCTGATTTGTTATTTTTAACAGGTCGAAACCGAATGCAGTTTGTTCAGTTTCACATCTACAATGCTAACAACCTTTCTGAGTGCTCAACTTTGACCATCAGTATCTTTTGATCGGTGATGTTTCAAGTGAATTTATTTTGCACACATGCTCAAGGTATCTTAATGTTCCACTATGTTTAATGACATCTTGTGAGGAGTTGATTCACTATTTTTACAAATTGGTAGTTGAATGAGTTTCAATTGGTGCAGAACAACTGTTGTTTCAGAAAAGCCTGACTGGGCAACTTTTCCGATTAATATCCGACTCCTTGGGTTTCCTTTTTTTGATCTGTTTGTTGCACTGTATTCTTAGGTCAAATGTCTACATGTTGGCATGTGTTTTGTGACTGTAGGGGGTCATTTGACCAGTTTCCCAAGATGATTCTAGAGCCCACTGGGTCAATTTTGCCCATTTTTCAAATGTGCCAGAAAATAGATTTTAATGGCAACCCAATTTAGAATTTTACTTCAAATACACTTAGGAGTTGTCTACGATCATTTCAAGGTGAAAGTTGTTTCAAAATGAAAAAAAAAAATAGTCGGACCCACATGGGGCCTGACATGCTTTGCATGGTCTTGAACCTATAATGGTTTCAGTGTTGCATTAGGGAAATCACTTCAAGAAAATTGTTTTGAATAGGGTATACTTGCCTTCAAGGTTTTAAAATGAAAAGCAAGATCTACTTTTAAAAATGGGGTCTGAAGGTCATGTTATCATCAGTGTCAAAGAGATGATGGATTTTTAATGTGAAAGGTGTGCATGATATCTTATTAATCACAATGATTGCGACTTGTCTCAAATGTTTAAGTGCTACACATTTAAATTTCATGTTTCTTGCTACTGGTGGTTCTTTTGATAATTTCAGTGGGCATAATCTTTAAGTGATAAAAGAAATGAAAGAATCAAAGAGCTTTGAAGCATCTTGGAGATGATGATGCTAAGGGTCACAATTTTATTTACTATATCTAAAGTTACACACTCACCAGAGGTAGTTGAATTCTCAAAGAAAATAATTGAGAAGCCAAAGAAAGCTGAGGAGTTTGGCAAATTGGGAGGGTTGATAGAGATTGCAGCCCATGCACAGGATGGATTTGTTGCTAGAGACATCAGAAACATTTTAGAAAATATGCCACAATGAGTGCGGAATGAACAAATGAATCATTGAAGGAATCTAGAAACTTCTAAGGAAATATAATTGCTAGTTGTGGGGTGGCCAATGTTGACGGAGATAATCTTTCAAATTCCAAATAAATGGCAACGAATCCATCGAGTAGAGATGCCATTGTCCCAATTGAGGGATGCTTTTGATTGCTGGTTATGGACATATATCAAAGCATTAAAAATCTTTCCTGCGTACTACTGCAGGGATCATTTTGAAATCATTGAGAAATTTGAGAAGGACGCAACACTTGGACAGGGCATGTGAACTGTGTATAATTGAACTCCTAATAAATGTGGTCTCATTGGATGCTATGACTGGGAGACACAATAGATATGTTGAGGGCTTTCAAACTTCAAAGCAAATGTAATTGGAAATTTGTGATGAAGAAACCCGCACGTATGAGAGCTTGGAATTGCAAATGCCACTGGCAAGCCCACGGGTTTAGTAAATTTTTAAGCAAACACATGAGGTGGCTATTGGCTGCATTTCCTCCCAGCCTCTACCATCATCCATGCTAGTACCTTTTGAAGAAAAAAACATGTGCATGGAGTAATATGGGATGTGCTTATAATGAGTAAAAGCCTCTTACGTGCTCTTTGTTTGATAGAGCTCCATTATGCATGTAGAAATGGAGTAGCATAAACAAGTAAACACAATTAGCAGAGGGGATTGATAGATCCAATGGATGGAGGCCCACGGCTTGTGACGAGAAATCCATGATGCAAGGTACGTACAAAATATAGGGTTGGCATGGTTTAAGATAGGGTAAAGACATCCATCAAAGTGAAATGATGTATGGGTACACAATTTCATCAGAGCACAAGGTGGTTCAAGCTGGCTGATGATTGGCATGCCTCTGTACATAATGATATCTTGAAAAGTCTTTAGAACTCACAAGAAAATACATTTGGGACGTATGAGAGCTGGGTATATCATAAGATATATTGTGAAAATACTTCAGAATCCACCAAAGCGGGGTATCTGAAGATGCGTGCAACTTGAGAGATGTATGTGAGGAGAGCTCATACCAAGCACAAAGAATGAAGGAATATTTCAATGCTGCCATGAATGCCAAGCAAGGGTTGCAAAGCTGAATGCGATGAGAGATTAGGGCAAACATGTGAGAGTAAAGAGGTAGAAGGAGATCAACGACCATAAATGGAGAATAGAATGCAACATAGTCTATACCCTTCCCCACTAGTTCGCAATCATAAAGTGAGCACAGTTTAATTCCCACAAGGTGAACGAGAAGGAGCCACTTGGAAAACGGGCCCAGATAGCATTTTCATTGCACCGGTAAATTTTCAAGCGGGTGGATGATTTAATATTCCAAAAGGATTTTATTTTCTTCTTTTTATAAAAGCAAAGCGTTTAATATTAAAGCATTGAAATATAAACATTTTGTTAATGATAAAATTAAAATGGTGATGTGATTATAAAAAAGCTTTGGTGGGCCATCATCTTTTAAATATGGAAACAATTTAATTCAAATGTTTTGTCTGTGAAAAGTAAAAGGGGCATATTTTAATATATAAAATACATGGAGAATGGGTAAAACATTTTACCCTGTGGTGTTGGGAAAACCTCGCAAGCCTCGCTAGAGGAATGGTGATGTCATGGAAAATGTGCGAGTTGTGCGAGGAAAATGGGGTGGGCTCGGATTCTCATTTCCATTATAAAATGCAAATGGAATGTGGTGAGAAGGGTACAATTTTAAATATTTTCCCAATAGTGCAAATGGATGAAAGATGGGGGCCTGTTTTAATTTTATTTTAAGAGGTGAGATAAATATTCTACTCCGTGAGTAAAATAAAATATGAATCAATGAGAAATTGTGAGGTGGACCCTCATAAATTTGGAATGTGCTTGTGAAATTTTCTTTCTTATTTTAAAAGGAGGGAAAAAATTTAAAAGGTGAAATGCACAAGGTAAATTTTTATTTGCCTAGGTCAATGGAGTGAATTAAATATTCATTTTATGGGTTTTCTTTGCTGGGAGGTGGAGTATTTTTATCCATAGTGGGTAAATAGTTTAAATGGAGAATATTATTTTGCTGAAGGGGAAGTGCACGTGAGAGTGTCAATGTAAAATGAATATTCATTTTGTAAACAAATGGTACTGTTTGCTGGGGATTGGTATATTAAAGTGCACAAGAAATATTTTAATGCAAAGTGAAATTCTATTAATTGAGAAGTAAAGTAAAGTGTTGCAAACAAAATGAACAAAAATGTGAACCTTCCATGGGAGTTTTCATGAATAGAGGATATTTTCTAGCTGGGTGAATTTGGTGATTCTCCACATGGGTTGTTTTTCAGTTACTGGGTAATGATGAGTTGAGGCAGTTGGAAGGAATAAGTTTGTTTCTGCAAAGGAAGAAGAGGAGATATTCTCTTCAGCTTGATCAATGGTGAATGGAGCTTCCAGATGGCTTTTCTAGATCGAATTTAGGGTTGCTCCTGATTTCTTCTCTTCTTCTATATCTTCTATTATTCTCTCATTGTAAAGGGTTCTCAGTTTTTGTATTGGGCTAGGTAGATAGAGAATTGTAAATTATGAGTTATTTCTTGAGTTTGTAAGTTGTAATTTTCTAAATTCATGAGTAAATAGAGCCAGTTTATGCAATTAACATCATGAAGGTGTTTCCACATTCATGAATGTCATCATATTGTCTCCATATTTGTACACTTGTAGTCATGTAAATTTAATAATACAAAGTGTCTTTGAGTTTATCATCTCAAATTTTATGAGATCGTTATGTCTATTCATTGTTCTGTTTCAAAGAAATGGTTAAAATGCTTTGAGCAGGTGATTGTGATTTCAGGTGTGCAGATGGGATTTGATAAGAAGAATCTGATTGATAGTAAGAGAAGGATTGTTGGTGCAAGACACTAATAGCTGATGCAAAGCATTAACAATTTAAATCCACTAGTTGAAGACTGTTTGCTGGGAAATTCGTTTAATGTGTTTGACTCCATGGCCCAGAATTGGCACTAATCTGTTTGCAGATAATGCATCTCAGAAACAAAATTAAATGCAAAATCATTCTTAATCTTACTATTTTATTGTGTTTCCTCCTTTCCAATGGTTGAGAGAGGGTTGAGTTACTAAGAATTTAGCCAAGTTTGAAGTTGTTAATGCCTCCCTTAGTGTATTTTCATTTTGGAATTATCTGCTTTATAAAGCAATGTCAATGTATGAGTGATTTAAGTTTTGGGGCATTGTATAGGTTTACCCACCTCGGTGCTGTAGAGCCAAAAGTGTAGGAGATGTCAGTCTTTGACTGAATCTTGTCAGTTGGCCACTAGGCTTTGTGGTTCTTTAATATAGAGGTTGGCTACCTCTTAGAGAATTTTAAAGCCTAGCTGGGTTTCATTTTAAAACACCAACATAATGGCGACTTCGCTGGGGAGAATTTTTGAAAATTCTAATTGTAGTATCTAGCCTTAAGAGTCATTGCATAGAGTGAAATGATTTTCCATTCTTATTTTAGTTCAAAGTTTGAAGGATTTCAACCCTAGAGAAGAATTTGTTGCAGTGAACCTGAACAGTTTTGTAATCTATGGTGCTCTGCTGGTGGAAAGGAACTTAGAAAGAAGTTTACATGTGAAAGAGCTTCATAATGTTTGAAGTTAAGTCCTCTGTGAAAAGAGGTGGTGACTTGGTTAATAGAACCTCTTGAAAATTTGAAGAAAGTTCGAGATCTACAAACATTTCCAGTCAGGAAGACAATTTGCAGTAGCTGCAAAAGTTTCCAGGTATTCTTCACTCTTGGTTTTCAGGAAAATTGTATATGAAAACCATATTTGAAGATTTTAGGCAAAACTTTGGCTCCCTATTGAGTGATTAGCACTAAAAGAGGGAAATAACAGTAATACTTCATTTGCACACTTCTGAACTGTACTTTGTAGCCTAAGTATTTTGTTGGAGAAGTATGCTTGTTCTTGAAATTTTCCCAATAAATAGATATTATGTGTAAATGCATTTGAATCATGCATTATGGTATTCTAAGATTGTTATGAAAGGTAGAAATAGGGAAATGAATGATCAACTATAGAGTTGATATGTGAAATTTGAAAAAGGCATATCAAGATGCCTCAATACATGCATCCTGGTATGGTTCTGGATGGAACTATGGTTTGTGATCAGTCCCAGCCAGATTGTCAAAGAGGTTTTAGCATTGGAAGGTACATAGCTATCAATTTTAGTAGCCTTAGTGGTTACCCAAATGACATTCCAGCTAAAGTCATAAATAAGTTACCAAGATTCATTGGTGATAATGTTGAATCAGCAAACAAACATTTGCAAGAGTTCAGTAATGTGATGGATGATTATGAGATTGATCACGAGGATTTGATCATGAGGTTATTTGTCTAGTCCTTGGGAGGAGATGCAAGAGAGTGGTTCTCTTATTTACTAGCCTCTTTTGTTCATTCATGGGAAGAGCTCAAGCCAGTGTTCATGGAATAGTTTGGAGAGAGGATTAACCATGTTTTGGTAAGGAAAAGGTTCATGAACATGGAGAAAGGAAAAGATGAGTTAGTCCCATCTTTTAATCTCAGATTTTTAATGATCATTACAGAGATACCTGATCACATAAGGCCAAATGATGTTGAATGTTTGGTCGTGTACCTGGGAGCATTTGACACAAAGATGAGTTATCTATTGAGGGATAAAGAGACTACAACCCTGCACCAAGCATATCTAATGGCTTTTGATATTGAGAAAAAATTGAGGTTTTCAATGATGAAAGGACATAGGGTTGTGAGTGTTGGTCATCCTAACACACCTCAAGAAAATAGAACTCATGGATCAGTTAATAAAAGTTTTTGTCAAAAGAGTAATGATGTTGCTGCTCCAATTTCTCCATCATCACAATCTGTAGATCCTAATGAACCCCATGTTAAATGTCAACAAACTATGGTGTCAGAATATGAAGATATCTATGGTATGAATGACGACACTAATTGTAATTAGTTTACAATAAACACATGTGCAGATCCTTGCAACATTAATGAAGAGGAAGATACATGGTATGATGAAAAAATAAATATGCATGAAATTTTTTCTTGCAATATCTTGTGTGATGAAGAAATGAAAGAGGTACAAGACATCAATCCATGTCAGGTTATGATTAGTGAAAATACTGCAATTGCTAATGATATTCCTTCTCAAGTTAGTGAACAATACATTGAAGATGAAAGTGCAAGTGCTCACTCTGAAGAATTTGAGCATGGTCTGTATGGTGATAATTCTTTTTGTGATGAGGATGTTGGTGACAGCCCAATTGATTTCTCTTCTGATGATTATGAAATCTCTTATGAGAATGACTTAGAGGTATGTCCTTCACATGAAGGATATATTGATATGGTTATTAATGAATTCACGTGTCCACAAGTAAATGATCCAATTGAATTTGATGCAAAATTGGAATATAATTCAGATTTATCTTTAATGGACTATGTTGATTCTGTCAATAACCAAGAATCTGAGGATGAACATATATATGTTCAATTTTCTGATCATGAGCATAGTAGTGATGGGAATAGTGAAGAAGATGATAAAACTATTTATGCTTTTGTTGTTCATGACTGCTTGTATGAGACAAAGATGGAAGTGTCAGCTCTACATAAGAAGGATGATGAAGTGCATATTGATGAAGGAAGGAACTCAATTTTGAATGATCAAATTATGCATCATGAAAATCATATGGATCTAAGATTAGTATTATTACCCATTAGTAATGTGAAATAGTTTGATGGATTTCTAGATTGTCTTGACATTACAAAGCCTTTTGATCAATGTGTAGTGCAGCCATATGACTCAAATGATGATGTGAGTGAAGAAGAATTATCCCAAGTTGTGACTACTCCTCATGTTGATGGGAAACAGTTTGGTGAGCATCCAAATAATGGGATGTATGCATATATGGATTACAGTCATGAAGTTTTAAATGTACTACATAGCACAGCTGATAAAGAGATGGAAACAGTTTCAGATGCTTGGCATATCACACCATGTAATGGAAATACTAGTTGTTCTAGTTATGAGATCACAGAGAGGGTCCATCTATAGTCCTATGGTTCTAATGAATTTGGTAATTTGTTTGGATATAAGAGTGATAATGAGGATAATGTTAGCATGCAAGATGTGGAGGGCATGATTTCATTCTCAAGTGATGAGATTATGCATTATGATGAAAATGTGAGTAAAAGGATGTCACCACTTTTGGGTAATTTTTCTATGGAGCTTGAAGAGTTTTCTAACCATGATATTTTAGATTATGTAGATATGGTAGAAATGTCAGATGTGTGTACTAAACAATCTGAGAATGGGAACGATAAATTGAAGATGTGTCTATCTGATTTTCTAGTGATTGCAGTGACTTTGAGTGCAATGAAAACTTGAAGGATTTAGACATTCATGTTAAGGAGGCTGAGGCTCTTATGTCAAAAATGAATATAATGGAAAATCCATTGTTTGATGAACCTCCATCTTCACTAGAGATGCAAAATGATGAAACCTATTTGTGGAGAACTAATCCACTCTTTGATGAGAGTTCTAATGATGCATTTCACACATGGTTGGAATGTAGTCTTGAGCAAGCAAATGAAAACTTTGATGAATGCCTTGAGGGTACTTCTTATGCCTGTTTTACATTTAAAACAGGTGTTGTAGGTAGGGTTGAACATCCTGATGTCAACTACTTGGAGGAGTTTGAATATTTTCAGTTTCCAGTTTAGCTGGAAGGTATTTTTATAGAACATGACAATGAGATGAATAACAGGAAATGCTATTTTCAATTTGAGCATATTACATATGATGAATGTAACACATATATTTCATGTGATGATGAAAGCTTGCAATTTATGACTGATTATGCAATGAAGAATGACAAAGATTGTAGTGGCAATGTTTGTAATCAGGTAAATTATAGTGGTCACCACATTTTTCTACTTGTAAGAAGGTCACCTATGTTATTGTGGTATGACAAAGGCAAGCACATATTGAGGGGGATCAACTCTTTCTGTAGAATTGTATTTGACAGAGGTAAATATTGATTCCCATTTTTTCATTTGGTGGCCCAGGGTCATCAGATGAAGTTGAAAAACAAGTTTAAATGATGGAACAATTTGAGGACATCTGATGGACTCAACTTTTGGTCTACTCTTCAAAGATCTGGAATCTTACTATGCCCATAGGGGGCATACATCCCCAGTCAGAGCCACTAATGGCACTCTCAAATTTGCAAAATTTGAGATGCCCATTCCAAATTTTTGCTTTTGCACTTTTAGGAGTGCACCTGAAGAATCTACTTAGGGGACCCACTTTGGAGGCTTGTATTTTAAAGCCTGTTAATTTTTGTGCAAAACCCATTTGCAGACGTACTCAGTTGACCTATGTGAGCAGGCATGTCAATTTTCAGCTTCCCACGATAAGTTTTGACAGAGTTTCAAAATGTGAAGCTAGAGGGTTTTGACACTGTTCTACTGTTTGCAAATTGTCGATTTTGGGAAGTTGCTTCCTGTTTGAGCTTGGATTTCGCAACCAATTGACTGTCATGTCAGATCGAATGTTGTTTTGTATTCTCCATATCAAGATGATCTCACATGTGAGTTTGTAGAGTCTTGTGATCTGATTTGTTATTTTTAACAAGTTGAAATCGAATGCAGTTTGTTCAGTTTCACATCTGCATTCCTGACAACCTTTCTAAGTGGTCAACTTCGACTGTCAGTATCTTTTGATTGGTGATGTTTCAAATGAATTTGTTTTGTACACGTGCTCATGGTATCTTAATGTTCCACTATGTCTAATGGCAGCTTGTGAGGAGTTGATTCACTATTTTTACAAATTGGCAGTTGAATGAGTTTCAATTGGTGCAGAATAGTTGTTGTTTCATAAAAGCCTGACTGGGCAAATTTGCCGATTAACATCCGGCTCCTTTGGTTTCCTTTTTCTGAGCCGTTTTTTGCACTATATTCTCAGGTCAAATATCTACATGTCAACATGTGTTTTGTGACTACAGGGAGTCATTTGACCAGTTTCCCAAGATGATTCCAGAGCCCATTGGGTCAGTTTTGCCCATTTTCCAAATGTGCCAAAAAATAGATTTTAGTGGCAACCCAATTTATAATTTTACTTCAAATACACTCAGGAGTTGTCTACGATCATTTCAAGGTGAAATTTGTTTCAAAATGAAAAAAAAAATTAGTCAGACCCACGTGGGGCCCGACATGCTTTGCATGGTCATGAACTTATAATGGTTTCAGTATTGCATCAGGGAAATCACTTCAAGAAAATTGTTTTGAATAGGGTAGCACATTGAGGGTATAATTTCCTTCAAGGTTTTAAAATGCAAAGCAAGGTCTACTTTTAAAAATGGGGTCTGAAGGTCATGTTATCATTGGTGTCAGAGAGATGTTGGATGTTTATTGTGAAAGTTGTGCATGATATCTTATTAATCACAATGACTGTGACTTGTCTCAAATGTTTAAGTGCTACCCTGATTTAAATTTCATGTTTCTTGCTACTGGTGGTTCTTTTGATAATTTCAGTGGGCAGAATCTTTAAGTGATAAAAGAAATGAAAGACTCAAAGAGCTTTGAAGCATCTTGGAGATGATGATGCCAAGGGTTGTAATTTCAATTACTATATCTGAAGTAACGCAATCACCAGAGCTAGTTTAATTCTCAAAGAAAATAATTGAGAAGCTGAAGAAAGCTGAGGAGCTTGGTGAATTAGGAGGGTTGATGGAGATTGCAGCCCATGCACAGGATGGATTTGTTGCTAGAGACTTCAGAAACATTTTAGAAAATACACCACAATGAGTGCGGAATGAACAAACGAATCATTGAAGGACTCTAGAAACTTCTCAGGAAATATAATTGCTAGTTATGGGGCGGCCAATGTTGATGGAGATAATCTTTCAAATGCCAAATAAATGGCAACGAATCCATCGAGTAGAGAGGCCATTGTCCCAATTGAGGGATGCTTTTGATTGCTAGTTATGGACATATATCAAAGCATTGAAAATCTTGCCCACATGTTGCTGGAGGGATCCTTTTGAAATCATTGAGAACTTTGAGAAGGACGCAACACTTGGACAGGGCGTGTGAACTATGTATAATTGAACTCCTAATAAATGTTGTCTCATTGGATGCTATGATTGGGAGACACAATGGATATGTTGAGGGCTTTGAAATTTCAAAGCAAATTGATATAATGAGTAAAAGCCTCTTACGTTCTCTCTATTTGATAGAGCTCCATTATGCACGCAAAAATGTAGTAGCATAAACAAGTAAACACAATTAATAGAGGGGATTGATGGATCCAATGGATGGAGGCCCACGCCAAGTGAGAAGAAATCCATGATGCAGGGTATGCACAAAATACAGGGTTGGCGTAGTTTGAGATAGGGTAAAGACATCCATCAAAGTGAAATGATGTAGGGGTACGCGCATTCAGCAGAGCACAAGGTGGTTCGAGCCGGTTGATGATTGGCATGCCTCTGTACATAATGATATGTTGAAAAGTCTTTAGAACTCACAAGAAAATGCATTTGGCATGCATGAGAGCTGGGTATATCGTAAGATATATTGTGAAAATGCTTTAGAATCCACCAAAGCAGGGTATCTGAAGATGCGCGTGTGGAGCTTGAGAGATGTATGTGAGGAGAGCTCATACCAAGCATAGAGAATGAAGGAAGATTTCAATGCTGCCATGAATGCCAAGGAAGGGTTGCAGAGCTGAATGCGATGAGAGATTAGAGCAATCATGTGAGAGTAAAGAGGTAGAAGGAGATCAATGACCATAAATGGAGAATAGAATGCAACATAATCTATACCCTTCCCCGCTAGTTCGCAATCATAAAGTGAGCATAGGTTAATTCCCATGAGGTGAGTGAGAAGGAGCCACGTGGAAGATGGGCCTAGATAGTGTTTTCATTACATGAGTAAACTTTCAAGCAAGTGGATGATTTAATATTCCAAAATGCTTTTATTTTCTTCTTTTTATAAAAGAAAAGCATTTAATATTGAAAGAGGCTCAATGAAGTATTGAAATATAAACCTTTTGTTAATGACAAAATAAAAATGGTGACATGATGATAAAAGAGCTTCGGTGGGCCATCATCTTTTAAATATGGAAATAATTTAATTCAAATGTTTTGTCCATGAAAAGTAAAAGGGGCATATTTTAATATATAAAATACATGGAGAATGGGTAAAACATTTTACCCTATGGTGTTGGGCAAACCTTGCAAGCCTCGCAAGAGGAATGGTGACGTCATGGAAAATGTACGAGGTGTGAGAGGCAAATGGGGTGGGCCTGGATTCTCATTTCCATTATAAAATGCAAATGGAATGTGAGAAGGGTAAAATTTTAAATATTTTCCCAATAGTGCAAATGGATGAAAGATGGGGGCCTATTTTAATTTTATTTTAAGAGGTGAGATAAATATTTTTCTCCGTGAGTAAAATAAAATATGAATCAATGAGCAATTGTGAGGTGGGCCCTCATAAATTTGAAACGTGCTCGTGAAATTTTGTTTCTTATTTTAAAAGGAGGGCAAATTTTTAAAAGGTGAAATGCATGGGGTAAATTTTTATTTTCCCAAGTCAATGTAGTGAATTAAATATTCATTTTATGGGTTTTCTTTGCTAGGAGGTGGAGTATTTTTATCCACAGTGGGTAAATAGTTTAAATGGAGAATATTATTTTGCTGAAGGGGAAGTGCACGTGAGAGTGGAAATGTAAAAGGAATATTCATTTTGTAAACAAATGGTATTGTCTGTTGGGGATTGGAATATTAAAGTGCATAGGAAATATTTTAATGCAAAGTGAAATTCTATTGGTTGAGAAGTAAAGTAAAGTGTTGCAAATAAAATGAACAGAAATTTGAAACTTCCACGTGAGTTTTCATGAATAGAGGATATTTTCCAACTAGGTGAATTTGGTGACTCTCCACATGGGTTGTTTTTCAGTTACTGGTTAATGATGAGCTGAGGCAGTTGGAATGAATAAGTTTGTTGCTGCAAAGGAAGAAGAGGAGATATTCTTTTCAGTTTGATTAACGGTGAATAGAGCTTCGAGATGGCATTTATAGATCGAATTTAGGGTTGCTCCTACTTGCTTCTCTTCTTCTATATCTTCTATTATTCTCTCATTGTAAAGGGTTCTGATTTTTTGTATTGGGCTGGGTAGATAGAGAATTGTAAATTATGAGTTATTTCTTGAGTTTGTAAGCTCTAACTTTTTGAATTCGTGAGTAAATACAGCCAGTTTATGCAATTAACATCATGAAGGTGTTTTCACATTCATGAATGTCATCAGATTGTCTCCATATTTGTACACTTGTAGTCATGTAAATCCAATAATACAAAGTGTCTTTGAGTTTATCATCTCAAATTTCATGAGATTGTTTTGTCTGTTCATTGTTCTATTTCAAAGAAATGGTTAAAATTCTTTGAGTAGGTGATTGTGATTTCAGGTGTGCAGATGGGATTTGATAAGAAGAATATAATTGATAGTAAGAGAAGGATTGTTGGTGCAAGACACTAATAGTTGATGCAAATAATGAACAATTTAAATCCATTGGTTGAAGACTGTTTCTTGGGAAATTTGTTTTATGTGTTTGACTCCATGGCCTAGAACTAGCTTGATCTGTTTGCAGTTAATGCATCTCAGAAACAAAATTAAATGCAAAATCATTCTTAATCTTACTATGTTATTGTGTGTCTTGTTTTTCAATGGCTGAGAGAGAATTGAGTTACTATGAATTTAGTCAAGTTTGAAGTTGTTAATGCCTCCCTTAGTGTATTTTCATTGGGAATTATTTGCTTTATAAAGTAATGTTAGTGTATGAGTGATTTAAGTTTTGGGGCATTGTATAGGTTTACCCACCTTGGTCCTGCAGAGCCAAAAGTGTAGGAGATGTCATTCTTTGACTGATTCTTGTCAGTTGGCCACTAGCCTTTGTGGTTCTTTAATATAGAGGTTGGCTACCTCTTAGAGAATTTCAAAGCCTAGCTGGGTTGCATTTGAAAACACCAAAAAAAGGTTTAATTCAAGGTTTTAAATAGGGAAGGAAAAGAGGAATAAGCTACCTATAGGTATTTGGTGATAGTGAACTAGTTAACAATCAGGTAAGAGGCTTGAATGTAGCTAGAAATGAGACTTTGAAGTCTTATAGAAGCAGAGTTTGGGATATGATAGAAGAGTTCAATGCTTTTAATTTGGTTTCTATCCCTAGAAATCAGAATAGGCATGTTGATAGGATAGCTGCAATAGGTGCACAATTTGACATACCTAATAAGATTAAAAAAGAGAAAGTACAATAGTATGTTAAAATTGTGGTTTGGCCATCCATTCCTGATAACAGCATTCACTAGAAAGTCTTTGAGAGTGATCAGTAGGTTTTAATTTTTTTTCTTGAAGAAGATGAGTTTACTATTGTAAATCAAGAGAAGCTAAAGCAACAGTATGATGATTAGTCATACAGCTAAGGAAAAATAATCTGCCCAAGGGTCTAGTCACATTGGAATCAATTTTCAACACTGATGATTAGCTTAAGAAGGGTAGAGCTGGTTTACAAATAAAAGAGGAACACTATGAAGAGCTGGATATTTTCAAAGGTAAGCTCCTTAAAATTGGTAAAGTTTGTTCATCAGAAGATAGGCAAGATTTCATTACTTTGTGTCAAGAATTTCATGATGTGTTTGCATGGGATTACTCTGATTTGAGAGGTTTTGTTCTTCACATTGCTCAGCATAACATAGAGTTGGAGCCTGATGCTAAGCCTATTAGGCAGAAATAGAGGCCTTTAAACCTTAAGCTTGAGCCTCTCATGATTAAAGAGCTGACCAAACTAGTTGAGGGGGGTATTATCTTCCCAATTAAACATACTTCATGGGTCTCCAACCTTGTACCAGTTAGAAACAAAAATGGAGAGATCAGACTTTGTGTAGACTTTAGAGATCTTAATAGAGAATCATTGGAAGATCGTTACCCACTGCCCTCTATGGAGCAGATTCTTCAAGTAGTTGCTGGTTCAAATAGATTTTCTTTATTAGATGGTTATTCTGGCTATAACTAGGTACTGGTCAAAGAGGAAGACCAATACAAGACTACCTTTACAACAAAGTGGGGAACTATGTCCTACAAGAGAATGCATTTTGGCATGTCCAATGCTAGAGCCACTTTTCAGAGGGCCATGGACATGGAATTTCATGGGGTGATTCATAAGCTAGTGCTAGTTTACCTTGATGATTTCATAGTTTTCTCCAAGAATTTTGATGAACATCTGTCTCATTTGAAACAAGTGTTTGAAAGATGTAGGGATTTTGGTATATCCCTCAATCCAAAAAAGAGTATCTTTGTTGTCCATGAAGGAAAGCTTCTTGGACACATAGTGTCAAAATAGGGGATCACCATTGATCCTAAGAGAGTTAAATCCATTTTAGAGTTGCCTTTACCCAATCACAAGAAGGGGTTGTAAATTTTCCTTTGCATAATTAACTTATTGAGGAGGTTTATTCATGATGTTGCAACTTTTTTTAGGCCTCTAACTACCATGTTAAAGAAAAATGCAGCCTTTAGCTGGAACAAAGAAGCTAAATACAACTTTGAAGAAATTAAAGAAGCCTTGTCAATAGCTCCTACTTTGGTAAATCCAAATTTTGTAAAAGATTTCATTTTGTATGCTTTTTCTAGTATAGACACCATTTCTGCTATGTTGGTACAATAGAATGATGAGGGTTTGGAACAACCCATTGCTTTCTTCAGCCATGGTTCAGAAGATTATGAGTAGAAATATACATTCATAGAAAAACATGTGATTGTTGTTATTATAAGTCTAAAGAAGTTTAAGCCTTTAGTTTCTAATAACATAATTCATTTAGTGGTTTCTCATCCTGGTGTGAAAGAGTTTTTGCTGAGTAGAGATTTAAATGAGAAAAGGGTAGGATGGATTACAAAAGTCATGGAATATGATGTTGATATCAAGATAACCAAGCTCGTGAGAGGTAAAGGTTTGTGTGAACAACTAGCTACAAGATTTGAAAATGAAGAGAAGACAAAGACAAAAACTATCTTGGTCAATGAAAATGAGCTTTAGAATGTTGCACCTACATTAAATTTAGGTTGGATACATGATATGACTCATTTCTTATATACTGGTGAGTGCCCACCATGTTTGGATAAAGCTAAATGAAGATATTTCTGATTGTGGTCCATTCCTTATGTTTTGGTTAAAAATGTTCTTTTCAGATTATATCTTAATGGTATTCTTTTAAGGTGTATTGATAATGATCAAACTAACAAAGTGCTTCATGAGTTCCATGACAGAACTGTAGGGGGTCATTTTTCCCCAAGAACTACTACATGGAAGATAATGAGAGATGGCTATTATTGGCCAAGCTTATTTAAGGATGTCCATACTTGGTCAAGAAAATGTGTAAAATGTGGTTTATTTGTAGGCAAGGAGAGGCTTCCAACTCTCCCTTTGCAACCAATTCAAGTGGAACAACCCTTAATGAGATGGGGCATTGATATCATAGGACCCATTAGTCCACCTTCAAGTGTAGGTCATAGGTGGGTTCTTATAGCAACTGCTCATTTTACAAGGTGTACAAAAGCATTTTCCTTGAAGGAAGCAATTGAGACTATTGTATTGAACTTTTATGATGACATTGTAACCAGATTTGGAGTACGTGAGTCAATTATCTTAGATAATGCTTTGGAATTTGTAGGTTTAAGAGTGGCTGATTGGGCTATTAAAAATGAAATACATTTGAACACATCTTCAAATTATTACCCTTAAGGTAATGGTTTGGCTGAGAGCACAAATAAGAACTTGATTAGGATCATTAAAAGAACCATGGAGGATAATCAGAGAGCCTGGCACACAAATCTGAAATATGCACTTTGGGTAGATAGAGTGACCCCCAAAAGGTCTATTGGTAATTCACCATATATGCTTGTTTATGATAAAGAGGCAAGATTGCCTCTTTTTGTGGAGCTTCCAGCTCTTGACATTGTGCATCAGTTGGAAATGTGTGAAGAAGAAGACCCAATGGCAGTTAGATATGCCCAGCTTATGGAGCTAGAAGAATCAAGAGATAAGGTAATGAAGTCTTTTGAGTATCAGCAACTCCAAACAAAAAGAGTCTTTGATAAGAAAGAAACACCAAGAGTGTTCAAAGAAGGTTATGTTGTGCTCAAATGGGATGAGCTGAAAATTAGGCTAGGTAAGCACACAAAGTTTGATAACTTTTGGAGTGGCCCATTTGTGATTACTGAATGCAAGGAGCACAACACATTCCAATTATTAAACATGGATGGAGAAATCTTGCCAATCCAAGTTAATGGGATTCACCTCAAATGGTGTTTTGAGGTATGATTTACCTTATGCATGTTAGGTTAGGTTTATGATTCCAATAAGTGTTGTTGCACTATAGTTCAGATGTCATTTTCATTTCGCTAAGTGTTGTTCTAGTATAGTTAAGTAGTTTCCCTTCTGTAGTTTTCATGTTTTCAATAAGTTTCCAAGTGATCTAATCTGTTTCAATGAGTTACAACATTCAATAGGCTATTCTAGGTCCGTTTCTAAGGTTTCTAAGTGAATCCATGTCCAATGGACAAGCCTAGACAACTGGTTTTCATGTTTAGCAAGAAAACATATAGTAGTTGTCACCAAAAATTTTACCAATTTTTTGACTTATAGCTCAATCAGGTAGAGATTATTGATTTGAATTGAAAGAATAAAATGTAGATTTTAACCTCTCCTAAATTAGATTCAAGTGCATAAATGAAATAATTCAAAAGATTACATTTACAAATTACTACATTTATGTAGATGCATGTAACATAGGAAAGATTGTGCCAAGTATTTTCTAAACAAAGAAGTAATCTTTATTGAATGTAAAAATGTACATTTTCTCACACAAGTCATGAGACTAACTTTACTTATTCAATGAAAATTAAGAAAAGCATATACATGAATAGGTAAAAAACATAATAAATGTGCATATAAGGAGAGAGAGTAGTCATTCCTGAATGACTGGTTCAGAATGTCATCTTTCCCTACTGCTACCCTGAGTTGTTTGTGTCCCTCCAAGCTCCACATTGCTCCTAGTTCCTACATCTAGCAACAACAATGATGTTAGAGCAATTCTATAAGCAATGAAAATTCTTTAACCTTACATTAAAAAACACCTATGCATGTATAAACTGATCTAAATGTGCATTAAATAAGAAATACCTACTTTAGGTGTCTAAGAAAACCATCAAAGTCATCATACAAACCTAAGACATGCATTTTACTTTCTAACATGTTTTCTTCATGTACATTTATAGGTGAAATCATGTTGTTGTTTTATCCATCAATTTGACATGTGGAGTAAAATGGGCTCCCACAAGGGTTGAGCTCAACATGTTTCTATATTATGCCTTAGTGAGGTATGAAAGGAAATTTCATCTCTTTATAATTTACTAAGACAAACATACATCTGTTATGGTAGTGAGTTTTGCACTAACATAAGTCACACATGTTTGCTAAGTAAAACATAAAGGATGATTTTATGTGTTAATCTATGAAACCATAGCATAAAAAATATATGTTATAGCCATTATTTGTATGAAAGAACATCAAAGATCCATCTGAAGCTATCATGATTTGTAGGATAATCATGTCAATAAAATGGTGGGAAAGGTCAATATGAAACTCCAAATAAAAGTCATCAGGAATTTTTCTAGCACTATAAGTGTTTTGAAAAGGGACATGGTATGATGGAAACAAGGAAAAACAACAGGTTCATGCTATAGGTTAAATAAGATAAAGCCATTGGGGCCATTGGAATGAAGGGAAGGATAGTCATGAGTGCAAGAGAAGAATTCTTCATTACATGTTAAGATTATTCTTTAACAATGAAAAGTATGTTCAATGAATGCAACATGAGGTAAGAAAAGATAATATATAGTATCAGTGTAGGTTAGTGTATGAGTCAATATTCTTCAACTAGGATAGTGGCAAGAACCTGAAGATATTAGTCAAGAATAAAAGAGCTTGGCTCCCATGGGTAGATCTCAGACATGATGAAAACAAGGTATATGAAGAGAAATATTCATAAGGCAATAAGTTCACCGTTACTTGTTAAAAAAAAGGGAAATGAATTCTTGGGAACTATCATCAATCAATGATGCAAATAGATGCTTCAAATACCTTTGCATTCATTACTAGATATATACTTGGGAGGTGAATTGATGAGATTAAATGTAAATCAAGGATAGTGCCACTAAAATGCAAATAAGTTATAGGTGCTATACATTATATTACTTTCTTGCATTTAAATGAGATATCTACATTCAAACATGTTTCAAAATACAAGTATGATGGTTTTCTAGTAGCTTCATAGATGAAGAGAAAATGGGGGAAAGAGTCATATATAGTGACAAGAGAATATGTGTACTAAGAAGTGGATGGATGAGTTGAGAGATACCGAAATGGCCGAGTTCAGAGCAAAGTGTAGGTATGATGACCCTCAGGCTAGGGTTTTGGAGACAAAACAAAACCTTTTTTTATAGAAACCCAAATGCAAAATTTGAGATCCTCATGCATAGGAAACCCATGGGGATTGAGCGAAGGGTTTAATAGAGAATATCCAGGTGAAGAAAATGAAACTCTCGACAGGGATAGGATCTTTATTTGAAAACCTTAACAAGGAAAATTAGAAAAACCTTTGTATACCATGAAAGGTGCTTGAAGGTGGCTAAGAGTAGAATACAAAGAATTGAAGTCCATATGTTGGGCCGAAAAGTGATTTTTCTAGAAAATAATGTAAAGGAGAACAAATGCAAAGGAAGAATGCAAGTCCAATGGCCGCAACCACTTTAAACAAATAACTATGTATTTATAAGCCAAGTTATTTTTGAAAGAGAGAATGAAATATAAAGAAGCTACAATGGTTGCATCCATTAGATGATTCATTAACCCAAAAAGAAGAATTTCATGAGAAATGGTGACCATTGAAATAGGATTTTATTTTCTTTGCAAAAGAAAAAAATTGTATGAAAAGAACAAGGTTGAAACTTACCCATCTGATAATTGTTATGTTCTCCAAGTTTTAGTCTAAAGGCCTTCTCAAGGTTTAGAAGGTTGTTTCTCCATGGCAGCCAAACAAGGAAAGAAATAACAAAAAAGATAAGAAAGAGAAATATATTAGAAGAGCCAGATGGCCATGGACTAAAAGCTCAAAAACAACAAAATGAAGCTTATTTTCTTTATGTTTTGGTCTCAAAAATGTAGCTTACCAATGTTTCTTTATGGGAATCAATAGAGATTGCGAAAAATAACACACAAAAATCCACCATGGAAACCTGTTACAAAGCTTTGAAACCCTAAGTCAGTGGTGGTCTAGCTTCTTCAAGAAGCTTCATCAAAATGAAATGAAAATTAATTCTTTTTCCTTGTTTTGTTTTAGGGTTTGAACCCTTATTGATGTCAATGACAACAAAACATGGAGTTTTTGCCATTGTTTTTTCAAAAAATCAAATACAACTAATGCATGACCTCGCGGCCTTTGGATTTTTTTATACCTAAGGAAAATATAATGCCTTATACATTTTTGTAAACTTTTCATCATGTACCCTTGAACTCATGAAGGAGTCAATGCCATCTCAGCTCATGGGTGCCACTTCATCTTGTACATGCCTTGAAGATTTTCAAAGTGTTTGTTTGCATGTTTATCATTTGTAAAACACATAACCTTAAGGAGTGATTATAAGCCATAAAGGTTATGTTATTATTTAGTGCAAATGGAGTGACATGGTTGATTGAGGAGTGTTTGTTTGTATTATTGATGCTTTTGAGAGCATATAGGGGGGGTTAATGAGTTGGTTGCAAACATATGAAGAAGATCTAAGGTGTTTTCATCACCTTTTTGAGAGAATATAGGTTTCTTTGACTCCAGTTAGAGAATTTTTAGGAGTGTTTATGGTTTGATCAAGCCATGCCTGACTTTTTCACCCATTATGAGCTCTTTTGGAGAAGATTTAGGTGCTATATTTTTGGATTTTTTGGGGAATCTAACCCAAGGTGGTTTCTGGAACCTTTTTTGGTGGAACCACTTAGAGTTGTGTATTTAATCACTTTTGTAACTCACTTTTGAGTTAGTTCTTGATATGAAATTTTTTGATTTATTGACTTTGAGAGTCCTTTTGAAAAATTATTGGCATAATTTTTTAACTCTTTTGGATATGGAATTAAAATTAAACCTTGCTCATTTATGGTATTGAAATCACTTTCATCTTGTTCTTGTAGTATTTGTGTATGTTTAAATGATTGATCGAGCTATCTTGTGAATTTTTTCTATCTTCCTTGTGGTTTTGTCTCATATGTTAATACCTTTACTGCAAATAGTGAGCTAATGCAAGTTGTTGATTGTGTCTGTGAAGTAGTTATAGCTTGTTAATTGTGAAGTTTTTCTCCTCCCTTTGTAAGCCATTTGTGTTTTCACCTCTTGGTGAAATATTTATGCAAGACCCTACTGTAAAAAGTTTGTGCAATCTATATTTCTATCAGAAGGAGCCAAGTGTGTAGAGTTTTGAGTTTCATTATCCTTTTTAGTTTGGTGTATCACTTTAGTTTCCCTTTATGTTTCATTTTTTTCCAAGTTTAATATTTTTAAATTATCTTTCTCCCTTTTCCTCGAAAATTAGTAGGTTTATGTGACACCATAGGAAGCCAACCTTCTTTAGAGGTTGAACTCTATTTATAAGTGACCCATAGCTTTAGAGGTCTTCTTATGTTTTATCTAAATTGTTGAACATCGGGTTCAATAGGGTGCAATTTCAGTAGATAATAGTAAGAAATAGCATACACAATACCATTCCATCACCATGAGACCACATTTCTTTGAGGAATTTCTTGAAAGAGCTCACCACCTTTTATATGATACCACATTTTCCATACATGTGTACCAAAGCATTTTATCAAACTACTCACTTCCTTGCTGCTATGGATAAAAGCCTAAAATAGGTGTTTTCCAACAAACTATGGATGGTTGGAAAAATTTATATCAAAGAATAATAGTGAGCAATAATACCATAGAGAAGGAAATAAAATGTTTGAAAAAATGCTTAAAATAAATGTGGTCTTATGGTGATGGAATGCCATCATGTGCATTTGTTTGTAATGGAATTCCATCACCATGAGACCCCATTTCTTTGAGGCATTTTTTCAAACAATTCACTGTCTTCTCTATGCCACCACAGTTATTGTACATGTCTATGAAAGAATTTTATCAAATGGTTCACCGGCTTACTGTTATGCTCAAAATCCTCAAAAAGCATGCTTTCGAACAAGATATGGATAGGGCAAATAGTAAGCATGATACTAAAAAATATATAGTTTAATAAGTACTCAAAAAAATATTTTTTTTTTCAGAAAAAAATGGCATAGCCATTATAATATATTAATATAATTATCATAAAATATTACAAAACGTGATTCAAGATGCATACTAGGAAGAAAGAATCAGGAAGAAAACCTCCACTTGTAGCATATTTAAATTCAAAACTGACAAAATTATTTCATTAGTGGAATACAAAATACAACCCTTAATAGGCACCCCTTACATAGGTTATCTTTGTGACAATCACAAAATGACTTCAAGTCGACTACCTCCACAAAGCCCTTAACATGTATCTAGAATATCTATGAGACAAAGTTTTATTTAATTTCAATAAAAAATGCTTAGAAGGTCACTCTGTTCAATAGATAATTCTTGGGGAACAGACCCGCTACAAATCTATTTCCTTCCCATAGGTTGTACCCATAAAAAGCTTTTGCTAGCCCACCTTTTGGCAACAAATCGACTTCACCACTTTAGCTTATATACTTTCAACTTCCATACCATCCTGAAGCATGTCCATAAGCATGCTCCCAACCTTCACACCACACTATTACCAGACCTTCCACTTCACCAGCCACTGCCTCCAATTATTTTGCACAACTCCAACCAACTGGTTAACAATGCGATGTGGGCCCCATCTGACCAGAAAGAAGGACAAGGAAACGTGTCAAGCACCAGAGCCTGACAAAAAGAAAGAGGAGTGTCTCGAAGGGAAGCTTCATTTGGATTCCATGTGGCAGTGGTAGGAAGAGCTATGAAGCAACCTTATTTATGATGTTGTCACACCTCTTTCTGAGGCCTGCTTTGATATTTGTGCATTTCCCATTATGCAAGAATACCATACTACCATACTACTAACTAACTTTAGCCATGCCAAAAATATCTTAGCTAAACCAACCTCAAAAATACCTTTGGCAAAGGTAATTGTGGTGTGGGCCCCATGTGAATAGAGAGCAGGCTGAGGTGATGTGTCTAGCAACTAGAGCCCAAAAAAAAGAAAGAGAAGCATCTCGAAGGGAAGATCCGTTTGGACGCCACATGGCAGAAGCCAAAAAATCTTTGAAGCCACTTTATTTATGATGCAGTCACTCCTCTTTCTAAGGATTTCTTTAATATTTGTGCATTTCCCATTATACAAGCATCCTGTACTGCCATACTGCTAGCTATCTTTAGCCATGCCAAAACTATCTTAACTAAACCACCTCAAAACATACCTTTGACAAAGTTAATTGTAGGGGCCCCATTTGGATAGAGCTCAGGGTAAGGTAACGTGTCTAGCAACCAGAGCCCAGCAAAAAGAAAGGGAAGTGTCTCGAAGGGAAGCTCCATTTTGATGCCACATGTCGATGGCCAGAAAATTTGTGAAGCCACTTTATTTATGTTGCGGTCACTCCTCTTTCCTAGGCCTGCTTTGATATTTGTGCATTTCTCAATATGCAAGCATCCCGTACTTCCATACTACTAACTAACTTTAGCCATGCCAAAACTACCTTAACTAAACCATCCTCAAACATACCTTTGGAAAAGGTAACTATGGTGTGGGCCCCATTCGAATACAGAGTAGGCCGAGGTGATGTGTCTAGCAGCTGGAGCTCATAAAAAAGAAATAAGTTTTCAAAAAAATTCTCATTATCTCATACATTATAAGTCATGACATGGATCACTATTGGATTTCTCGTGATTGAATAAAATTTTGTTTTAATTTTAGTTTTTTCAAGTGGAAACACCTCTAAATATTTAGAGGGAAATGGAGATCGGTGCTTCATCTTCTATAGAATCCTCGATGGCTCTGATAGGGGAGGTATGAGGAAAATTACTAAATTTCAATTTACATTCATTATTATAGATGTTAGTTAGTGAAAAGTCAAACCATTATTGATTCATAGTTTAATTTCTATTTGAATGGTTTATACAGGGCTTCAACATGCCTAAACATGGGCATTTGAATATTTCCCTTGTGGAGAGTGATCATCAGATGGCAGTAAGTGATTATTTTGTTAAATATATCATTTTTTTAATGTAATTTCTGTATATTAATGTCTTTAATTCTTATTGTAACAAATAAGACTTTACCAAGAACTAAACCATAGGAGGAGCACTAGGAGAACTCCTCAACTACAACATACACAAGTGACAGACGTATCGCCATCCGATCGACAAGAAAAGGGTAAGAGTTTATTTTGAGGGGATGGAGAGCAATGACTTATGATTCCAGAGCCCTTTGTTGTATGCCTATATGACATTTTTGTACATGTTTTTTATTGGATATATTTGATATTGTATGCTTATATGACATTCTCATAAGCCTATATGGCTATTTTGTATCTATATTTAATACTTATATCGACATATATTGATGTATTCCTGCATGGATATTTAGTTAATACAAATATTTTTATCAATGGTGTCCATATTTGCATTATAAATCCATAGTTCAATAGATATGAGTTACATGTATTCAAGTGTATACTTTACAACTTACATGTATACTTTGTGACTTACATGTATTCCAATGTATACTTTGCAACTGACGTGTTTTCATGTGTATACCTTGTATTCATGCATATACTTTGTATAAATTTGTGTATGCTATGTATTCATGTGTATACTTCAAGGCTTATGTGTTTTTGAGTACTTGTGCTTCCCTTATTCACATGTATATGCTTGATTTATTCACATGTATACTTAATAATTGGTTATCCCTTGCATTGATCATTGATGTCCTTCATGATTTGTCTTGAATATTAATTGATTGATGGTAAACAACATTATTAGTCAATGCTAAACAACTTTAATATTTCTAGGAATACTAGTAGAGTTAAAAATTCCAAAATTACACAAATTGAAAAGAAAAGATTAACTAAAAATAAATGCATTGATTATTAACTTGATAATTGATTAAGAATGAATATAAAATATATTAAGAGATGAGCCTTCTAGAATGGAAATTTCCAACTAGAAAATATGCAAAGCATTCCCAATACTTTGAAAGTAATAATCAACCCAAAATTGCAACAAGAGAGAAGTGATGTAGAGTAGGGAGGCTTTCAATTACCAATCACAAATTTAAATAATTTCAATTAGCCTTCAATCTCCAAAACCCTTACTATTTGCCTTATACGTTTTTAGACCTAGTTTCTTGAACCTATCTCACAACTCTACTCTCAAACCCATTAACCAATTATATACTCAGACACCCTTTAGGGCATACCAAAAAATATCTCAAAATCTCATATAACTCTTAAGGAATAAATCCCTCAAACTGATGCTTCTACGTTATCCCCTTAAGCCAAATAGGCCTATTTTACAAAGCAACTCTCCTATAAACAATCTTCCAACCCCAAAAACCTATGGACGGTCATTTTTCGAATCTATAAAACCACCAAATCTACAACTTTTAGTTAGTGAACCGATCATTAAGTCCTCTTTATATAAAACCCTCATTTTAAGCAAGTTACAAAGGGCTTTACAAAAAATCCCACTTCCCAGCTTCTTTACACTTCACCAATGCATCAAACATGCTTCAAATAGCATGTGCATGCTTAATATATCACCAAAATATTCTTCCCAAAGATTTTTCCTCACCTACCCACCTTTAACCATCAAAATTCACTCAAAACATTCAAATTTGACAACTAGGGCATTATGCCCAAACCCCTATATGACCTATCCTTCTCCCAAAACCATTCAATCAACTAAATCCTACCATATTGGGCCCAGTACACTCAGCTATAGGAGTTACAGTTAGTGGAATGGACCATAATCACATTTTTATGTCTTCAAAACCTTCAAATTGGAGTTTTAGACCCACCTACAGGGAAATCTCAATAAGATTCTACAACCCCAATGGGAATGCTTCAAATTCAGTCAAAATGATAGAGGACACTGAAACAATAATTCAAATTAATTTGGAGTCATGATCAGGCCATACATGCCATGCAATGAATTGCAAAATAAAAGTTGAACCACATTGCAACTTTACACTACTTAGATTTGACACTTTTTCAATCAAGTGAAAATTGGACATCACAGGAAAAAAAATTTGAGATACCAAAAACTGAGAGAGGTTATTATAGAGGGGCCCAACATGATCTCGTAAGCTTAGATGAAGAGTTTGTAAGCATCATGGTTTTTGAGTAATATCTTTTCAAAGATTGCTTACCTTTTGCACTTTGGACCCTTAAGGGATTGATCCGGTTGAATGTAGCTTGAAGCGATTCCACATGTTTGGGTGTGAAATACAACCATTCCTAGCATAAACATACCTATTCAAATGTGTTGGAACACTTTGTTTGGTTACATGAGTTGCAGAACGAAAGTTGCACCAATTTGCAACTTTCAACTACTTTCATTTGACAAATTTTTCCCCAAGTGAAAATTCACGACCATGGAAAAATTCCTTTGAGATAGCAAAAATAGAGAGAGGTTATTGTAGAGGGGGCCAAAATGATTCCATAGGATTAGTCTAGAAGTTTCTAAGCATCATGGTATCTTAGTAACACCATGCTAAAGTTTGTGGCTTTTTTGCACTTTGGACCCTTAAGGGATTGATCCAGTTGAATGTAGATCAAAGTGATTCCACATGTTTGGGTGTGAGAGTGGACAATTCCTAATGTAAATAAACCTATTCATACACATTGGAACACTCTATTTGATCACATGAGTTGCAATACGAAAGTTGCACCACTTTGCAACTTTCAACTACTTGCATCTGATAACTTTTTCCCCAAGTGAAAATTTGCCACCATGGGAAAATTCCTCTAAGATAGCAAAAAAAAAGATATTTTATTGTAGAGGGGCCCAACATAATCCCATAAGATTAGATGAGAAGTTTCTAAGCATCACAGTATCTAAGTAACACCATGTTGAAGTTTGCAACCATTTTGCATTATGGACCCTTAAGGGATTGATCCGGTTGAACATAGATTAGAGTGATTAGGTTTGTTTGGGTGTGAAAGAGGACCATTCCTAGCATAAAAATTCCTATTTGGATGCATTGGAACACTATGTTTGGTCACATGAGTTGCAAAAGGAAAGTTGCACCACTTTGCAACTTTCAACTACTTGCATTTGAGAACATTTTTTCCCCAGGTGAAAATTTGTCACTATGGGAAAATGCCTCCAAGATAGGGAAATAAAGAGAGGTTATTGTAGAGGGGCCCAACATGATCTCATAGGATTAGATGAGAAGTTTCTAAGTTTCATGATATCCGATTAACACCATGCTGAAGTTTGTAGCCATTTTGCACTTTGGACCCTTCAGGGATCTATCCAGTTGAACGTAGATCGAAGTGATTCCACGTGTTTGGGTGCAAAAGATGACAATTTCTAGCAAAAAATACTTATTCGAATGTGTCAGAGAACTCTATTTGGTCACACGAGTTGCAAAACAAAAGTTGCACCACTTTGCAACTTTCAACTACTTGCATTTGACAACTTTTTCCCTAGGTAAAAATTTTCCACCATGGGAAAATGCCTTTGAGATAGCAAAAACTAAGAGAGGTTATTGTAGAGGGGCCCAATGCAATCCCATAGTATTAGAAAAGAATTTTCTAAGCATCACAGTATACAAATAACACCATGTTGAAGTTTGTAGCCATTTTGCACTTTGGACCCTTAAGGGATCGATTTGTTTGAACATAGCTTGGAGCGATTCCTCATGTTTGGGTGTGAAAGAGGACCATGAATAGCATGAAAATACCTCTTTGGATGCATTGGAACACTCTGTTTGGTCACATGAGTTGCAGAACCAAATTTGCACCACTTTGCAACTTTACATTGCTTGCAATTGACACTTTTTCCATCAAGTCAAAATTGGACACCACGAAAAAATGACTTTGAGATAACAAAAAATGAGAGAGGTTATTGTATAGGTTCCCTACATGATCTCTATGCCTCAGATGAAATTATCATAACCAACCCGGTATCCAGGTAACAGGCCATCAAAGATTGCTTCCCTTTTGCAATTTGGACTATTAAGGGATTATGTTGTTTGAATTACAAATGTTTGAGGGCAGAAATAAATTTTGATGCAGAGAAGGGAGGAAATCAACCTAGAATCACAATTCAAGAATTTAAAAATAACTTTGTAACCCTTTTAAACCTATATCTCCAACTCTTCACAAATTCACTCAAATTCCCTTATAGGTTTGTAGACCTAGTTTCTGGACCAAAACACTCAGATCCAATCTCAAACCCACTAGCCAATTGTATTTTTAGACACCCTTCAACATCTTACAAATCATTCTCAAAAGCAATATAGGTCACTTTTGACCAGCTTCTCCAAAATCGTACAACTATGTTGTCCTAGACCTCAATAAGGTCACTTTAACAACACATCACCCACTCAAACACCTTTCCAACCCTAATTCTTCATGGACAGTCACTTACTAGTCTACAAAACCTCCAAATCTACAAATTTTGATCAAAGAATCATTTCCTATGACACCAAAACATGAAACCCTCACTTTATGCCATTCTAAAGGGGTTTATTGAAAAACACTGTTCCAAGCTTCTACATAGCCAACCAAGGCCTTAAACACCTTTAGCTATGTGAGCACATGCCTGAAGGTTCATAAAAAAAATTCTACCCCCAAGATTTTCTTTGACTTCCCTCCTCTAACAATCAAATTTCACTCAAAATACACAGTTTGACAATTAGGGCATCATGCCCAGGTACTCAACTCATCTTCCCTACCCTTACAAAGCTTCAAACACTTCAATATATGCTTGCTCATGCCAAATCAATCATCTCCCAATATTGCCTAATATAATTTCACCAAAACCCAACATCAAAACTCCACGTTTAAGCCAAAATTCGCCCAATTTCCTCTAGGAGAGCAACCAAAAATACTCATAAACATTTTCCCTACTCCTAAATCTTATTCCTACATCTAATCCTACCATTTTGTACTCATTCCACTGAGCCACAAAGAGATAAAATAGGTGGAATGAGTCATTTATAAATTTTTGGTCTTCAAACCCTTATGGTTGGCTATACAAACCTGCAGTTAGTAATTTGAAAATAAAATTCTTAAAACTCAATGGATTTCCTTCACCCCAAAGCCAAAACATAGCTAACACCTGGTGCAAGGGCACCAAGCAAAATTTTGAAATTTAGGTGTTGAAGTCTTTTTTTGAGTTAAATAAGGTCATATAGACCATTTTCATGATGTAATAAGCCTATTTTGATGGTCATTAGATGATTAGAAGGTTTTAGTTACAAACTAGGCAAAATATGCAAAAGATGTCATTTTCAAATTTTGTAAGTGTAAAAAATGCATAATGGGGAAGCTTAATGATCATGGGAGGTAAAAGGTCACTTGAGAAATTTTTCAAAATAATTTTATTGATTGAGGGAGTTATTATATGTATGTGGATCTTGAATGAAGGTGGGTGGATGTTTTTGTAAAAGTGTGATCAATAAAAGCTCTATTTTTTCTTAGCAAATGTGTGTTTTTCTCTTTTTTAGTGCTATAGCAGTCCATTGCATGATCCCATATTGAAGGGAATAGCTTATAAGTACTTTTATTTTGTTAGAGGGATGTGTTGACCATGTTTTCATTCTTTTGGTACTGAAAACCATCTTGTTTTGAGTTCTTGGTAGTTGATTTTCTAGGGAGGGTCTGGAAGCCTGAACTTCAAGGTTTTTGAGTCATGAAGTGATGTAATGGCTCATTCCACCCAATGTATATACTTTAGCTTGGTGGAATGAGTCCATTAGGTTATGAATAGGATAGATTTTGATTCTTGGAGTAGGGGTTAACATTTTGGAGTCATGGCATGTAACCTTGGTAGTGAAAATGAGTGATTTTGAGTGAAATTCAATGTTTTTAGGGTGAAAATGGATGAAATCCATTGGGACAATCATTTTTGAGAGTCTTTTAAGAATTTACATACATCGTATGGTATGTTTGGGGTGTTGGTTGTGAGAGTTAAGTATGGGAAAAGTGATTTTCAATAAGGCTCCTTGGAAAACCTAGTCTCGGAGATTTGAAAGTGAGGGTTTAGTGGATTGGTAGCTTGGTGAGCATTTGGAGTGATAAAAATTATGGAATAATGTGATTGGCAACCTAAATAAATACTTTCCTTTGAGATTGAATTAATTTTAGATGTTTGGGAAGGTGTCTCTTTGCAAAAGAGGCCTAATTGGCCTAGTTTCCCCTACAGTAAAGTGAGATTTTGAGGTGTTCATTTCAAAGGAGTCCATAGTAATATTGAGATATTTTTATGACCATGAAAAAAGGTATCTAAATATGTTGGTATAGTCTAGAGAAGCAATATGGATCTATAGATATGTTTGATAGTCCCTTGGGAGAGGGCTACTAGCTTGTGAAGGTTTGGAGTGGGTTTGTGCCTAAGTATGGTTCTTTGAGGTTTGAGAGTGGTTTAGTTAAGATTTTATGAGGAATTTAATCTTGTTAGATGCATCTTTGAATTCATATGAAGTTCTGAGAACCTTAGTGTGTATTGGAGTCATTGGTGACTTACACCATTATTGAGTTTTGTGAGTGTTTTGGAGAGCCAGTCAAGAAGTCAGTTTTATGATCTTGGTACTAATATATTTGATTGTGAATGTGGCCCACATAGCTCTACATAAATACCTATCTCTACCAATTAGAAAACATTTCAGGAGATACTACTTCTATATGACAAAGTATAATAGTCTGCAACAAAAAAATTCAATTAAACACACAAAATTACAAGAGAAATTAGGGGATTTTTATTGTTTTTCCTTCACAAAAACCTTCAACAACCTCTTCCTTCAAGTTACCAACCTATGGAAATGGATCTAACTACCCTTTTAATTCCCATTACCATTGGGCTTCTTCAAGTTCACAATTTTTTGCACTTTTTTCACATTGACAACTTTTCAATTTTTGCAATTTTACATCATTTTGACAAATATGCAACATGAACTCAAAATGTCCCCAAACAAAAATAACATGAATTTTTACATTATAAATTGTTCTAATATGACCTTATTCAATTGACAAAACTCGAAACACAAAACTAACTTAAGACTTCCATGAACCAAATTTATTCAATAACCTTGGTGCCTTGCACCAAATTTCAATATTTGGGTAAATCTCATTACAATTCCTTAGGTACTTCGTTCTCACATATATTTTACAATGTCACTCATACATTCGAGATTATTCTATAACTTATACATTATAGATGCTCATGATGAGGTTAACTTCAAATGAGTAACTTGAGATTCCCTCGCTAAGCTTCAAACACGATCCCATAATGGCTTCAAAACATAATTGAGATTTGTCAAGATCATTAGAATAAGGATGTTGCATTTCTTTTTTGGTTGAGATTCTCTTCAATGGCTCATAAATTATCATATTTTGCAAGGAGAGACCAATCAATTTTTAGTAGTTTACTTACAAATACATAAAGGTAAAGAAAAAAAAGAAAGAGAATCCAACATGGAAATGAAATGAAAATAGATGGAAGGCACTTACAGACAACAAATCCACACCATTTGGTTCCAACTCGGGAATAAAAAGGCATAAATCTTGATGCTTCCATTGAGGATAGGCATTCCAATCTCTCAACTTAGTCACTCCTGATCATACATATTCAATGGGAGTTCCAAGATACCTATTGCACACAACACCTCTCATGAATAGAATAACTTGAAATTCAAGATGCTCTTATAATTTCTACATCATAGGTGCTCATGATAAGGTTAACTCCAAATTAATCTTGAAATTCCCTCACCAAGCTTCACACACACTTTTCTAATAGCTTAAAATCATAATTGAGATTTGTCAAGATCATCTAAATAAGGATGTTACACATTACTTTTCAAGCTGAAATTCTCTTGGATGACTCATAAATCTGCATTTTTTTGCAAGGGGACACCAATCAATTTTTAGCAGGTTACTTACAAATAGGCAAAGTAAAATAATATGATAGAATTGGCATCAAAGAAATTAATTTGCATACAAGTGTAAATTAATAAGAACCAATGTGCATACTTACAAATTAATCCAACGAACCATTCGGGTCTACTCTACTCTTTACTGTGTCAAGTATTGCCTCATGGTCAGACTCACAGACCTTCAACAAGGTCTTGTTCAAAGGTCTACCCCCATATTTGGTCAAATGAACATTGGATGCCACAACAAGGTTTGAGTAATGAAGAATCTTGCGATGCATGTCAAAGTCATGAAATAGCCAATGTTTAACACTCTTATGTGGGTACCTTCTAAGCCACGTTCTAGTAACAACAACTGATCCTATATGGTATTCGATGTTTTCTCTATATATAACTGGGTCCTCCAATTTATTTTTGGCCTCAACACAATGACACAAGTAATAGTCTATTCCCTTTTCATTTTCTTCATCCACAATAACTGCATAAACATGCACTGCATTGATATGTGCAAAAAATCTCTTGAAATTAGTCAACATTATGAATACAAGGCAAAGTAAGATAACAATAGGAATTTCAAAATCTAAGAAAGTAGATATATTACCTAGTTGAACTAGATCTCACACATGGTCAAATTCGACCGATGACTCCATATGTGTTAGTTCCAATTCCATCAGAGGTCAATACGTGTGAAGTGGGCTAAGATAACTTGTCAACCATCTATCAACCCACTCCCTTGACTCATAATCATTCCAAGTGTGCATTGTACATGAAGAAAAAAAGGATGCCATCTTCCATGTATTGATACTCCATGAACCTGCATCTGAGCTAACGAAAGAGTGTATCTCACTCGATCCTATTAGTGTGCAACAATCCTCATATGGTGCAATGTTAGTATCATCCATCAACTCAAAAAAAAATGAACTGAAGACGTACCTTCATTACCTAGACCCATGAAAGAACTGCACCACTTGATGATTGATCTTACATCTATCAACTGTGCACTATCTTTATACTTTAACTCTTCTCATGGTAATGCTCTTTTTATGCATGCTCCTATACCATCATGCTCCCCCTTTCCATGTCCAGCCTCACAAAAGTTCCACATATGCTAAACACCTATAATGACATGCATCCTACTCAACTATTAGAGCATGCACGAGTTCTTGAACTGTGTTGCACAGTTATTTGACCATATTATTTTCCAACTATATGCTATGCCCCTCTGAGCCAAATCACTATAGAACATCTGGAAGCATCCTTGCATGAACTTTGGAGAATGTGTGTGATCATCAATAATATAAAAGTGATACTCCCTCAATACCTTCCTTTGGTCCTCTATACTATCAGCTGCATGAATGAATGTTATGTGCAAAAATATCAAAACTTGCATGGAGTTGTAATACTCTGACTACACCTCATGTTGTGGTTGTCTAATGTAGTTCTCTATAAAGTCAACCATTGATACTATGCTTCAACTGGAAAGGTGTCCTTGTATAGCTTGAATTTCATGTCTAGCCATTGAGCTCTATGGGTATGCCTTGCATACTCAGACACTATATTGTCATGAAACATGGAAATAAACCGATACATTGGAATATTCTCAATAACCAAATCACACCTCTTTTCTTCAGACCCATATTTTGTAATGTATGCCATTGTTTTATACTTCCCAACCTCTACTAGTTTTTGTCCCACCTCATCTATGCTTTCCATATGTTTACATACTGGTATACGCTGCAAGCCACTGCAACAATCACATGAACCATCCAAGCATGTTGTCTAGTACAATATTTGGCCATCCTCTATTTCACATTTTTTTTTTATAAGAACTCTCTTGATGATGTTGGTGGGGCTTCTAAGCCACAATCTTACAAAATATCATTAGTATGGAAATCTAAACATATAGAATGATAAACATCATAATGGTTAGAGAATTCAATATGTAGTATACAACAACAAGTAGTGCATGTGTGATTTATCTTGACATAAAATGGTTTAAGAATTTAAAAATATCTTTGAGAAATACTATTTTGAGGATAGTTCCGTTGAAATTTATGAAAAAATTGGGTTTGAGTCATATCCAAAAAATGGTTTGGATGTGGCTCATGCTTCTAACTATCAATTCTCATTCTTACCACATCCCTTTGATTCGGAGATGGCCTTGTGTTATTCTTCCAATACTCTTCAATTAGTTTTCCCAATGCTTCAACAACTTGTTTATCTTTTCATGGTAGTATCCTCGAGAATGCCCATAATTCATTTGAATCGGTGCCCTCAATTATTTCCTGCCTTTGAAGGTCTCTTGATAATTTTTTTCTACAAATAATCATTTGTTCACTCATCCTTTTAATGAGCCAAGCTCTCTTTGTTTGACTACTTACCACAGTCAATGTAATGACATGTCAGGTGACATTACAATCCTTTGTGCATGATTTCTTACCCACACTCTCATAATCATCCATTAGATTCTTCACAATAGTGTTTTCATTCGATGCATTTGATGTTCTCAACCCAAGAGTTTTCATGATGTTTCTATACTTTATACCCCACGTTTTTTCAACAAATAGTTGACATCTTCCGGTCTCATTTAGCCTTTCAAAGAATGATTTCCAAATATTATCAAAATATCTTGTACAAGTGTGTGTTGCAATCTTACCTTCCATGTGGTGCAAAATATCCTCATCAATATCAATCAAACACTTTGGCTTTCTATGCAAAATTCTAGGTGGTGTTCTCCTAGGTACATACTCCTCAACATTATGAATTTCATCAATATTTAATTGAGGTGGGATAGATTTCATACCTTCATTCATGGGTGGAGTAGAAGACATACCTTGAGGTTCAGGTGGGAATGATGGCATACCTTTTTCAAATCCGAGTGATGATGTACTCTCAACTTGAGATGCATTGGATGGTGTCCAACCATATTCACTTGTGATAGATGATGTCCCTCCATATTCACTTGTGGTAGATGGTATCCCTCCATATTCACTTGTACTTAATGGTGTCCCTTCATATTCACTTGTTGTAGAGGGTCTGTCTCCAACTACGGTATCTGAATCTATCTTACCACGATGCTTTTGCATTCATGCCTTTTGTGCTGCCAGTGCCTATTCTCTTTTTGACAGTTGAGTTTCCTCTTCAATTGGCTTGTCTTTGTCAATCGTATCAAATTTATTTTCATCATATGTCGCCACCCATTCTCTCTCCTTTTCTTTGAAGGTTTCATACTCTTCATTTGTTAGTTTATTACTTTTTTGTTTCTTCAACATGGCAGATAATTTTACCTGTAGCATGGTAATGAGACAAATATTAGTTCCTAAAAAATGTATCCATTCAAATAAATGAAATATATGTCATTCAAGGCTTCAAAAAAAATTCTTACAATCATCCTCTAGAAGAGTATTTCTAGCATAGATAAAGGTCACATGAATTTTTTTGATAGAATTACTTAAAGAAATGTGTTAATGTGGCATGCCATGATTGCAAGATACACTGAAAATGGAAGCATGGACAAGCTATGTGGTGTGAGGGCACATATCTAAGATGCAAATTTTTTTTTGTGATAGATCATTAGGTGTGTTATGTCTTTTTTGTCATGAATAAGGTTTGAAACCCTATTTTCAAGGGTTGTGTTTGCTTAAAATGAGAAATTGACTAATTCTACCTATTGTCAATGCAATAAATGGTGCCTATAGGTTAGGGTTTGGTGAAATGACAGTGGTAAAGGCTTGGAGGGAGTTTGATTACCATGTGCAAACATATACAAACTGAGTGCAATATGTTGTGAAACTAATGATATTGTGTTATGAAAAGGTGATGTTTCTTTGTTCCTCTTAAGATGATATTGGTTAAGAAGAATTTGGGCCTAGTCAATGGTGTAGGGGCACCATTTAATTTTTTTTGGCAATTCAAGGTTTTAAGGTCTAGGCTTTAGGATTTTGAGAGTTTTGCATAAAATAAGGTCTATGAGACCATTTTATATTGTAATTAGTCATTTTAGATGAATATTAGGTGTTTAGAAGGTCAAGTTTGCAAAAAGTGCAAAATATTGAAAAGTTGTAAAGTTTTCATCAAAAATTGCAAAATTTACTTGGAAGGGAATACCAATGGTCAAAAGCATTAAAAAGCTAGTTTTTTGGAGTTGGACAGTTAGTTTGGAGGTAAAAATCATAAATAAGGTAAAATCCATCTATGTAAGTTTTCTTTTGAAGATTTGGAAGAAGAAACAATTGAAATATTACTGATTTTATTATATTTTCTATCTTTTTACCTCTTATTCAAACCTATACAGCCCTATATAGTAACTAATTGCTCATAAACTTGTTGGATTCATTTTTATCATTAATTAGCTTTGTTTTTTAGGAGGTTTGATAGTCTAATATCTCATTTGGAGGGAGTTTTAGTTGTTTTCCCAAAACTGCCTGTGTAAAGCAAAGTTAAGGGTTTGAGGCCTTCAAATGTCAAATTAAGCTATTCCGCTTGATTTCCATTGTTTTATATTAGTGTAATGGCCAAATAAAATTTGGGGCAGGTGTGAATAATGCCTTTGAGTGTAGGGGAGGTCAAATATGGTTTTGGGCGTGTTGCCCTAGAGGGGAAAATTGAGTGTTCCAAGTGAAATAACAAGGTTTTGATATGGAAAAGTGAGAATTATGTTGGGGTAGTGTTATTTCTTGATGAATTGAGTTTGTTCAGGTCAATTGGGTCTTGTTTGAAGTGATTGCAGAGTTGTGAGAGGATTGGAAGCAAGACTTTCAATAAAGCCCTAGGTTTTTGCCTAGAAAAGAGGGTTTTGGGGTTTGGTACCTTGGTGGATGAGTTTCTAACAAGTAAGTTTTGAATCCTAGGTTTTGACACCTGTATATTGTTTCCCAAGTGAATTTTGAGTGAAAGGGAAATTTTAAGATTGAGTCCCTTTGCAAAGTAGGCTTAATTGAGGCTTAGTTGCTGTTAGATGCCTGATTTGAGTGAGCTGTGACAAAGAAACATATTGTGTGTTTGAGATATGTTGAAAGGTTTCCTAATGAGTCTTTGAAATGATTCAAGTTATTTTTTTTGAAAGAAGGTCATTGAGAATATTAACCCAATTGATTTGATTTCTGATACTACAAGGAAATTGTAAGAATTGGTTGAGATAGTGTGAATTAAAGATTTTTGAGAACTGATAGTTGTTTTGTTGGTTGATTTTTGTGATAAGTGTGTTGCAGGACCTCCCCTAGTTACATTAGTAAAGGTTTGGAGTCAAGATTTCTTATTTTAGTGCTTTATAGCAATGTGGAAACAAGGTGCAAACTGGTGTCTTGGTGAGAATGTTTGATGAGTTGAGTGATTCAAATTTTTCCAATGGTGTTTTTTGTTTAACCAGTCAAGATAATGATGTTCAAGGTTTTTTTAGGGTCTATGGTGAGTTGGTAACCTGATTTGGTAATTTGGTGCCTTTTAGCAAAGTGAAACAAGTTACAAAGTTGAGGATTTTTGTTGAAATTTTAAGTGAATCTTGGTTGAAAGTTTTGTTGATCTTATTAGTTTGGGATTAGGGTGAAAATTACCCTTGAAGTTTGTGTAATTGTGTAGATTCTCTGCATCATAAAGCTTTGGAGAGTGCTATGCACATCCATAATAAAGGATTGAGAGATGATGTTTTTTTTACTTCCTTAAAACTTATCCTATATATATGTGTATACAAAATGTGGAAATATACACAAGGTAAGTCAATTGTTAAATAAAAAAAATCCTCAAAGAGATGTGGTTTAAAAATGTAATTGGCAAGTGTATAGAATTTTGTAATTTAAAATGTGCATTGACAACCTAACGTTATAATGAAAAACAAACAATGATCAACATGGAATATGCAAAATAACAAAAAAAAAACCAAGCCATAATAGAATGAAAGAAAATGCATAAAGACATCAAATACCTAAAAAACTAGAGTTTGAAATGGAGGAGTTCTACCCAATTATGTATCTTTTGCTTCTTCTTTCTTCAAACTCCTCAACAATTTGACTTTTTCAAAAGCTTTTTCCCCTCCAAGCTTCAATTTTATATCACTTTTGAATGGAATTCATACTAAATTGATATTATATTCCTTTCAACATGAAAATTATGCTATTTCATGCAAAGGTGGTGGAAAGATCATGAAAAAGGTGGTGGAATGTGAAAAACATGCATGCACACTTCACAACACCATCAAAAAGCAACTTTTTGTTAGAGCACATGTAGAACTAGGAGAATATGCAGAATGTGGGCCTTGAGATCATGGGTATATTGAGGTTTTTTATTATTTTGATAGCAAGCCAAAACATGCTCACATTATAACACACTCACGTTATAACGAGATTGCATTATTTCCTGCTAAAAAATGGTACTCCAAAACATGCTCGCATTATGAGAAAGTTGGTTTTTTTTGTAGATTTTCTCTCTCTTTGTCTATACCCTCATACCCTAATTCTATCTCTCTCCGCTCTCCCCTCTACTCTTTACCCTTATATCCTCAGCCCCTATACCATAATTCTATGTCTCTCCCCTGTCCCCTGTCCCCTCTACCCTTAACTCTTAACCCCTATACCCTAATTGTATGTCTCTCCCCTCTCCCCTCTACCCTTAACCCTTATACCCTCTATCTCTCTCCCACTCCCTCCCACTCTCTCTCTCTTAATTCTCTCCCTCCTATCCCCTCTCCCTCTCTCAACTCTCTCTATCATTCACTCACTCTTTTTTCTCTCTCCACTCTACCCTCTACCCTTAACCCTTATATCCTCTATCTCTCTCCCACTTCCTCCCTCCCTCTCTCTCTCTCAAATATCTCCCTCCTACTCCCTCTCCCTCTCTCAACTCTCTCTCTCATTCACTCACTCATTTTGTCTCTCACCTCTACCCTCTACCCTCTACCCTCTACCCTTAACCCTTATACCCTCTATCCTATACCCTTAGCCCTTAAACACTAATTCTATCTCTCTCCCTCTCCCCTCTACCCTTAAGGCTAATACCCTCAACCCCTATACCCTAATTCTATTTCTCTCCCTTCTACCATCTACCCTTAACCCTTATACCCTCTATCCTCTACCCTCAACTCTTAAACCCTAAACCCTTAAACCCTCTACCCTCAATCCTCTACCCCCTACCCTCAACCCTAATCCTTCAACCCTTACACCCTTAAACCCACTTAGTAATATCTCTACCCTAATCCCTCAACCCTCTTGACCCTTAATCCATCAACCCTTAAACCGTAATCCCTCAACCCCTATACCCTCCACCCTATACATTGGACCCTCAACTCAATACCCTCAATCATCTTCCATCAACCTTAAACCATAAATCCTTAATGCCTCTACCCTCTACCCTTAAACACTCGACCCTAAACCCTCAAACCTTAAACCCTAAACCCTCAACCCTCAACCCTTAAACACTCTACCCTCTACTCTAAATCATCTACCCTCTATGCTCAACCCTAATTCCTCGACCCTTAAGCCCTTAACCCCACTTAGTAAAATCTCTACCCTAATCCCTCAACCCTCTTGACCATTAATCCCTCAACTCTTAAACCCTAATCCCTCAGTCCCTATACCCTCTACCCTATACATTGGACCCTCAATCCTAATCCCCCAACCCTATACCCTCAACCCTCAACCCTCAACCTTAAACCCCCAACCCTCAACCCTTAAACCATATACCCTCTACCTTCAACCCAATACCCTCTATCCTCAACCCTTAAACCCTTAAACCCTTAAACCCACTTAGTAAACTATCTACCCTAATCCCTCAACTCTCTTGAACCTTAATCCCTCAACCCTCAACCCTCAATCCTCTACCCTCTACCCTCTACCCTCTACCCTCTACCCTATCAACCCTTAAACACTCAACCCTAAACCCTACACCCTATACCCTCAACCCTTGAACCCTAAACCCTTAAACCCTCTACCCTCTACCTTCAATCCTCTACCCTATACCCTCAACTCTAATCCCTCAATCCTTAAACCCAATTACTAAACTCTCTACCCTAATCCCTCAACCCTCTTGACACTTAATCCCTCAACCCTTAAACCCTAATACCTAAACCCCTATACCCTTTACCCTAATCCCCCAACCCTATACCCTCAACCCTTTACCCTCAACCTTAAACCCTTAACCCTTAAACCCTCTACCCTATACATTAAACCCTCAACCCTCAATTCTCAACCCTCAACCCTTAATCTCTCAATCCTCAACCCTCAAACCCTAAACCCTCAACCCTAATACCCTCTACCCTATACATTGAACTCTCAACTCCAATTCTTCAACCATATGTACCCTCTACCCTATGCATTGGATCCTCAACCCTCATATATCTATCTC